>BLSH010542214.1:99418-114922 GCA_018402905.1 Glandirana rugosa
TTTTTTTTTCAAAAACGCTCCTGGACGCGGCATGCAACACACGGCAAAACTGACATTTTAGGCGACAGTTTCTAGCTGTCAAGTTAGTACATTCAGGGGAGGTTGAAACAGCATTCTGTGTAAATGGAGTCTTAGTGGTAAAACTGACCTTATTTACAGACCAACAGTCATCCCTTTGATCATTGTATAATGTGTAGCTAGCTGCTTCAGTGCAATTATGTAGTGCAACGTGGAGGCTACTTTGACCCCAAAAAGTAACTTAAAGCACTACTCAAGCACCGATGATAATGCTCCAGCAATCAACTGTGATTTGAATGACGGCATCCACAGAGGCCATCCATACCTAATAGATTATACTGAGGTAGAAAGATGATGCACTCCAATTATCCCATGTGTTAGGTAAAGATCAAAAATGCCCTCAGCCTCACCCTCAGCTCCTTGCAGGTGACACCCCCTGGCACTTTTGCCCTGTCCACCGGGCTAAGTCATAACAAGGTGAGATGTGTCAGTGGGCATGACCTGGGAGGGGCCAAGGCTGAGGTCGTTTTTGATCTTGGATGCTACTTTAATAGTACGTTGCATATTCTATGGGGCAAAAACCATGCATAGAATTGCAGCAAAGTAGTACAGGAACCTTTTTTCAAAAATGTACCGCACGGAGTTGCATTGATGTGAACAGGCACCACTGACAATAATGTGATTTCCCTTCTCATGCAATTCTGTGCAACTCAAGTTGCATCTGAAATTGCACTAGTGTGAAAGGGATCTTAATGGCACCAGGTGAAAAAAAAAAAAAAAATTAATGCAGCCATCACCATGAGAAGTGCGTGATCTGACAGCACCACCGTAACATGCATCCATCCCTAATATATGCATACAAACAAAAACTGGTCATGGGACTTTAAATGAGGCATATTACAAAATAAAATTACAAGAATAGAAAATGTATTATAAAGTTTATTCAAAAATTCATCATAGAAGCACATTTCATGTTTAGCGAAATACATGGTACTGAATAAAAAATGATCAATGAACATAATTAAGAGCTGACATATGGCACATGATTATTATAATTAATTCATAAAAAAACAATACATAGTACAATAGAATAGACAAATGTGTGATGTACAAACCAATCAATATACACTAAGTGGGATTTTTTTTACCAAAAATATGTAGTAGAATATATATTGGCCTAAATTGATGAGGAAATTAGATTTTTTTTACATTTTTTTTTTTGTTGGATGTGTTTTATATCAAAAAGTAAAAAATATTGCTTTTTTTTTTTCAAAATTGTCTGTCTTTTTTTTATAGCAGAAAAAATAAAAAACGCAGAGGTGATCAAATACCACCAAAAAAAAGCTCTATGTGTGGGAAAAAAAGAACATTGGTGTTATTTTGGTACAGCGTCGCACGACCGTGCAATTGTCAGTTAAAATAACGCAGTGCTGTATCGCAAAAAATGGCCTGGTCAGGAAGGGGAGTAAATCTTCGGAGGTCAAGTGTTTTAGATTTAGCAATAAAATCTAGAAGTTGATTGGTTTCTATGTAGAGCTGCACCAGATTTTGCACTCTCCAGTTTTAGTAAATAACCCCCACTGTGTCTATATGCATTTTCCCTTAATGACTCTACACTTAGGCTGGGTTCACAGCAGAGGTCCGGGGCGTCCACGTTCACCGTTTCAGGTCCGATTTCAGAATTTTTGGCTGAATTGGGACCTGAAATGAACCAGAAGACGCCCCGGAGATGTGTGAACCGGCTCCATAGAGAGCCGGTCACAGGCTCCTGACATGTAAATTGGATGCAGGAAAATCCACATCCAATTCGCAATAGTGTGAATCATATATAATTCTCATAAATGATTCTACTTTGTGCTATCATGGGAATAGGACTGGGACAGCAACTGGAAGTACAATAAAATAAAACAATTAAACAATTGGAATGTATCCTAAACCTATCCACATTCTAAAATTACTTCTTTTAGTTCTTTTTTTTTTTAGTAAGGCTCCATTTACACGGGACGCTGTTTCAACCTCCCCTGAATGTTTTATCTTGATAGCTTTTTGCATGCCGCGTTTAGCGGCCCTTTGCCGCATTCGCGTCTAGGAGCGTTTTTGAAAAAAAAATATATATATATTTTTTTTATGGAAATGCCTGTAATGCTCCTAGATGCAAGTTACCACATTTAGACAGGTTTACAAGCCGTTTGGCGTTTCAAATGCCTCTGAACTGGCGTCTGAACCCATTTTTTTGCATTCCAAAAAAAACTCAACTGCCTGGAAATGACCTTAAACGACCCTGTGTAAATGTACTGATAAGATAACATAGAGGAGAGTTTGGGGGCAACTGAAAAAACGCCTAAATGCCTCTAAATGTCCATTTACCAGCAGTGTAAATGAGGTCTGAAGCTGACTTTATAAAGGGTTTCATGTATAGCAAGGAGGCTGTCCAAGTTATGAGATTGAATCCTTATAGTGTTAATATACTGTAGTTTTGTATATATCAAGATATCTATAGCTTTAGACTTGGCTTCCTGTGTGACAGCAATCAAAAGGATGTTATCAACAAAAGGAGCCTTTTTTATTCTCTAGCTTTGATATTTCTCTTTCTTTTATGCCCATGTGCTGACATATATATAGCCAGGGGATCCATGGCAAGGATAAAAAGCACTGGGGACAGTGGGCCTCTCTGACGCATTCCTCTCCCAATTTCAAAAGCAGGGATTAGAAATCACAGTACTTTACAGTGGTCCATTGCTATGTATAAAGTGCCGTGACCCAAGGCAAAACATTTCTGAAACCCCAGTGGCAAAAGAACATATAGTACATTAGCAATGTCAAAGCATTGTGAATGTCTACAGACAGGAGCAACTATTCCTGGGCGCACTGCATGCTAAATGAGTCAGCGAACTCCTCTGATAACGATGCTGGCCTGCTGATGGTGCACAAAGTGAACTTGGTCCCAATGTCGTTAACAAGAATTTCACATCTATATATGAATGTGAAATTGGTTGGCAATTAGGCAACATTTCGGGGTCCTTACCTGGTTTGAAACGTCATTAACATTGACATAAACACTTCTAGGATAAATGTGCCAGCTGCTTTAACATCATTTAAGAGCTTTATAAAATAGGGGGCAATATTATCCAATTTCCTTTTGTAAGCTGTAATACTTATTGTTGTTCAGGTCCTTTATGTCCTGCTAGACTTAGAAGACAGCGATGCCCCCAAAGTGCCAAGTATAACAGAAAGCTATAATGGCAGAGCAGAGATATACTGGGGTGGATTTACTAAAGGCAATAGACTGCACCAGGGCCGTCTTAACAGCATCATGGGCCCCTGGGCAAAGTAATGCACTGGGCCCCTACCAACCTGCCCCAATTTATGCACCTACTGTCAAGAATTAAAGTATAAATAGTTGATAGAATTAAACATATATTTAATAGTACTTTCAATAAAATCAATTTTAAACAATATAAAAAATATTCCATAAATCAAACACTATTCAACACAAAGGGCACAGTACTGGGAACAGGAGGGCACAGTACCGGGTTGGTGAGGAGGGCACAATACTGGGATCAGGAGGGCACAGTACAGGGGGGTGATGAGGGCACAATACTGGGATCAGGAGGGCACAGTACAAGTGGGTGAGGAGGGCACAATACTGGGATCAGGAGGGCACAGTACAGGTGGGTGAGGAGGGCACAATACTGGGATCAGGAGGGCACAGTACAGGGGGGGGGGGGTGAGGAGGGCACAGTACCGGGTTAGTGAGGAGGGCACAATACTGGGATCAGGAGGGCACAGTACAGGGGGGTGAGGAGGGCACAATACTGGGATCAGGAGGGCATAGTACAGGGGGGTGTGGAGGGCACAATGGTGAGGAGGGCACAATACTGGAATCAGGAGAGCACAGTACAGGGGGTGACAAGAGCACAATACTGGGACTAGAAGGGCACCGTACAGGTTCCAGGATGCTGCCCAGGACACAGCCATCCTGGGACAACTTAGTAAAAAGCATGACTGGCCTGGCAAATCCAGGACAGTTGGCAAATATGATGTAAAGCAAAGACTATCATGGGGCCCCCATGCACCAGGGGTGCCCATGCATTAAGACAGCCCTGAACTGTGCACTTTGCAAGTGCAGTTGAACTAATTTTCCCCAGAGCTCATTTAATGTGGGAATGTGTTTTTTTCCTTTGCACCTGATTGGATATTCTTTACAAAGAGAAGCTTAGGGCTGGTTCATATCATGCCCGCACAGGAGCGATGTGCGTTCCTATGCGATTCAGATGCGGTTCTGTGCAGTGGAATTTCAGCCCATTTATTTTGTATCATGCCATCCAGTGGGCAAACATCAAGGGCAAACACACTGCGCTCGTGACCTGTGTTTGGGGTGACTTTAACTTATTATTGACACCCTCTGCAGATCGCAAATAGACTGCATTTTCAATGCGGTTTGAATCACACAGGAAAGCATTTCAAGCATTTCACTGTCCACGTTTCTGAAAACAACAAAAACAATGAAAGCCTCTGTGGATAATTTGTGTAGGTATGCAACACAATAAAATACAAAAAAAAAACCCATCCAAAACAATTAAAATACTTCTATATAGTACTCCCTTTCTCCTTTATAAAAAACCGTAAACAGATGTTTTGACACTTGTGGAACAAAGAAGTAGATTTACTAATGGCAAATAGACTGTGCAGTTGCTCCAGAGCTTAACCCCTTCAGACCCTTAATCACCAGGCCATTTTTTGCTATGCGGCACTGCGTTACTTTAACTCACAATTGCGCGGTTGTATGACGTTGTACCCCAAACAAAATGAATGTCCTTTTTTTCCCACAAATAGAGCTTTCTTTTGGTGGTATTTGCGTTATAAACAAAAAAAGAGCAACAATTTTGAGAAAAAAAAAACAATATTTTTTACTTTCTGCAATAAAACATATCCAATAAAAATATGTAAAAAATCAAATTTCTTCATCAATTTAGGTCAATTTGTAATTTGTTTCATGTCTTTGGTAAAAAAAAAAAAAAAAAAATCCCAATTAGCGTATATTGACTGTTTTGCGCAAAAGTTATTGCGTCTACAAACTATGGGATAGATACAGGGGCCTTTATTTTTTACTAGTAATAGCGGTGATCAGCGATTTTTAGCGGAACTGCAACATTGCGTGCAGACAAATTGGACACTAAGTGACACTTTTTGGGGACCAGTGACACCAATACAGTGATCAGTGCTAAAAAATGCACTGTCACTGTATAAATAACACTGCCAGGGTAGGGGTCAACATCAGGGGCAATCAAAGGGCTAAATGTGTTCCCTATGTGTGCTTTCTAACTGTGTGGGGAATGCTGACACTAGACAAAGAGACAGATCTGTGTTGCTGATTAGTAGGAATTACCAATCTCTCTCTTCCTGTGACAGAAAGACGGTCTGCCTTGTTTACATAGGCAGACCACCGCTCTGTCATTGCCCTGAACGATCGCAGGTGGCTGGCAGCCATCGCGGCTGCTGGACCCGCTGATTGGCTCCTGCTGTGCCCTATTACAGTGTGAGCGAGTCTCCGGCGCTCCAGACCAGGAAGCGCAAACATACAGTATATGTGCGGTGGGTGGTCCGGAACTGGTTAATAAGTGAGGTTAAGCTTCACTTTACAAGGAATACCCAATCACATGCAAGGAAAAAAAAAAAACTGCATCTTTGCTTGCACATGATTGGATGATGGAAGTCAGCAGAGCCCCCCCCCCCCTCCATTTACTAAATTTTGGAGCGACTGCACTCGCAAAGTGCACAGCCTATTTGCCTTTAGTAAATCAACCCCAAAGTACTCGCAGAGACTTACGACCCGTACACACGATCAGAAAATCGTATGAAAAATACAGCTTTTGAAGTGATCGCACAATAATTAGATCGTTAGTACACAGCTTTTGAGAGCCGATGACGACTGTTCATCCAATATTATCCGATGGGATAGGCAGGAACATTTTTCTCGTAAGATACCAGATTGTACATTTTTTATTTAATCAGTACAGTTGTCGTTCAAAAATACAATACAACACATTACATCACTTGCAAATTTTTATTCTGTTGTACGAGAATTTTCGTCACTTTAGTAAATTCTTAATTTTCGAGTCTAGCATGCGAATATCATGAGTCCGATAATCTCACTGTGTGTACCATGTGTGTAATTCACAGAGACTGATAGATAAGCACTGCTTTATTTATATTTGGATTCATTGCACTTGGAGGAAAAGTATCTCCAGCAGCTGGGGTAACTACAGGGAGGTGTGTACGGGGGGGTGTTGTTCTCCTGCTTAGTGTGGTCAGTTTTTGATAGGAAAGCAGAGGGACTGGCAGGAACACCAGGGATTTCACATAAAGGAAGCAATACAAAGAGGAATATGAAATGTTGGATTTACATATTCTTTAATTCTAGCAGTGCTCAAGACTTACAAGGAAGGAAGGAGATAAAGAAGAAAGGAAGAAAAGTGTTAAAGAAGGAAGTAATTTCAAAGCCACAACCAATAAAGATAAGCAGTTTCTACACTTAGCTGTTCTGATTGGTATCTCTGGACTTTAGCTGAAATAAATTAGTTTTATTTATTAAAAAGTAATTTAGATGTTGGACTGGCTAGGCAGTGGTAAGACAAGCACAACGATAAGGAGCTAGGATGAGCAGTATTAAAAAGGTATGGAAAGGAAAAAACATTGTCATGGTAACATTAATCTTGTGATCTCCCAGGAGCAGAAAGAAGCTGGAGTGATGGGGGAATTTACGAGATGCAATGACCTATACGCAACCTTGCAAAACGCTACCAGAAACCATTTCCATGACATCACAATCCAAAAATAAAATGGCACAGCACAGGTGCCTCTGTTCAAAATCCCCTCCTCCCTCTTCCAGGTTAGACCTCTAACAGAGGACAAATGATGTTACATGGAAACCTTGATACTAACTGAAAGATAAATGACTGAGATATACTGTACCTCTACATGCATGATGTGTGATCCTGCTGGTTATATTATAGACGTCTACGGTGGTATTTCTCATTTTTTGGTATCCCAAACTTTGAGAGACAGGCAAAAACGTAATCATTTTGCTCCTATGGAAATTTGATTTATTATTTTGTGTTGGAGTTACTCATTTTTGTGTATGTTTTAAAGTGGAATTCCATGCAGATATATAAAAAAATACCAGCTGATACACTATGTATTAATTAACACTAAGTATTATCATTGCGTGTATTTTTCATATCGACCATTTCAAGTACATACATGAAAATCAGTATCTGCTTCTTCTGACATCCTGTACAGTAGAGTTCAATCTGAGATATGATCGAAAAGTCTGTACTAGGAATCAGGTGTGCTGACAAAAAAATATGCTGACAGGAGGTGACAGCAAAGTGAGCGATTATCTTATCAGTTTGCTGCTTCTACATCATTGACCAATCACTGGCAGGGGTCAACAGGCAATCAACTATAGCTGTATAGCCTATCCTTTGGGAAGTAAACAAGGACCTGACCTGAATATAAAAATAAAATAAAAATATGGGAAAATTAATACACTATAAACCGGGGGTCAGCAACCAGTAGATCGTGGTCTACCAGTAGATCGTGGCTAGATGGCAGGTAGGTCTCAGTCTGCGCTTGCTGACCCACCATCCCAGAGCATCAAACAGAGTGCAATGCAGAAGGACTTCTTGAAAAGTTGGAGCTGTAGTAGGGAGCAAGATCCGCATAAGCTGATGCCTCCTCTGTAGTGCCGGCTCCTGTCCCATGCGGAGGGATACCAACTGCACTCCACCTCTTATCCTAGCGGTCTCCAGAGTGGTGCCAGCAGCAGGAAAGAAGAGATCTTCATATTTAAACCCATGATTGCCGTGCGATGCACGTGATTGCAACACAGTAGTACGGCAATTAGAGGTTTTAAATCAAGAGGAGACACTGTGCCTGGCGATCTTTGACTTCTCCCATGTTGTTCAGGTAGATCTCCACCTCTTTAATGTTGCCTACTCCTGCTGTAAACCATACTGCTTTCTGTTTTTCACTTGTGCATCAATCATGGTTGCCTTCAAGTAGGACTTACACAAATAATTACACTTCTGGTATTTTGTTGGTAACCATAGTCCGAAATATAGCAGTAGTTGGACTTATTCTGTAATGTTGAGGACATTTCGATACTCATACTCATCAAGTAGCTTCCTTAGCTCTAATGAGTGTCAGCAATATATCCCAACATTTATAGCCACATGAGAAACTCAGCCACCTTAATCTAATAGTCATGAAATGTTGTCAAGGAACATGGTTATTGTCTAAGATCATGATGGGAAGTGTTAAAGGGGTGAAAGTTTGTAAATCTGCCTTGTTCCGGTTACTTAATGCAGTCACCATGGTGCCACAACATCATGGACAGGTGTTAATTGTTCAAGTTACATTACTAAAGGTGTTAATTATTGTCAGACCTCAAGGGTAGAGACAATAAGTTGACTTAACACCACTAAGTATACTATGGCCTGGAGAAATTAAAACTTTCACAAAGTCACACGACTAATACTGATTTGTTCTTCCAGTTTCTAACTCTAGCACGTAATGTTCTGCTTACTAAAATGGCATGAATTTCTGATAACAATTGTTCAGATTAAAGATATATCCTAGAGCAAAATGTAATATATTTGTTTTTGTCTATATCAGGCATTCTTAACCAAAGTTCTATGGAACCCAAGGGTTCCCCAAGAAGTTGCTAAGGGTTCCTTGATCTATGGCTAGTTGACCTCTCATTTGATGGTGCCTTCATAGTTCCAGGTCCACTGCTACTTGGCAGAACCAGTAGCATGACACTAATGATCTTTATAGCTAACTGTAAGGGTGGCATTGTGACCAGCACTGTAAGGCTTCATGCACACAGGACGTTAAAAAGGTCCTAAAAACGTCAGTAGCTTATCAGTGATTTTTTCAGCTTTTACTAGCGTTATATTACCAGTGTTTTTGTGCGTTCTTTGCGGTTTTTTTTGCGTTTTTAAAGGGCCAGATTTTTTTTTCTTTATTGATCTAAAATGACCAAAAACGTTGGGGACCGGCGTTTAGCTGCGTTTTTGCACATTGTTGTGCGTTTTTGAGCGTTTGAGCATTTTTACAGCTGAAAACACCTCTCAGAACCCACTGGTCTTGGGTTTTTTTTACAGCTCAAAAATGTCCCCACCAAAAACACTTGATAAAAGCCTATGTGTGTGTATGAACACATAGGATAATATGATGGAGAGTTTATTGACTGTAGAAAAACAGCTGCTGCAAAACAGTCATAAAACGTCCTGTGTGCATTAGGCCTTAGGGGTAATTTCTTCCATTGACCACCAATTGCCTATTTTCCTTAAGACCCCTGATGGACTAATCTTAGCAGGGGTTCCTGAACACCTGAAATTTATTTCACAGGTTCATCTGGGGTAAAAAGGTTGAGAAAGGTATAAATATATATGCTATAGAGGATGTAACTAATTTAGAAATCTTTCTCGGTTTATTTGAAAAAGAAAAATTTTATTTTTTTTCACCACAAAATAATTTTCCATACAATGGAAAATGACCAAGTATCAAAATACTCTGATCTTATCAAACTAGACATAAATGTAAAACGGCCTGTGTCATCCAGAGTCTAGAAGAAAATTAAAATAATAGCATGGAATGGACATTAATTATTTTTGGCATGTGGGGCCAATTAATTAGAAGAATTATTATGAGCAAAGAAAAATCGGTCTATGACCAGATTGTCTTGATAACCTCAGGCAACGATAACTGTATTTTTTTCCCATTTCCAAAAATAACATGTACCGGAATAAACTTACATTTTATGAATGTGAAGCATTTCCAAAATGAAATGTGGAAACTACAAGAGGATTGGTCAGTGTGTTTGAATTTCAAACCTGGGAGTATGAAAAAAAACTCAAATACCATATACAACTAATAATAATTATTACTTACCCTATCCTTTGCTCCCCTAGCAGTTGTCACTCAACTCTTCTCTCTGATGAACCAATTTCTGGGTAGACCCTCAGCAGTCTCACAATGCCGGACTGATGGTCCTTTATTGTATGTGATAACATCACAGCTGTGACTGCTGGCCAGAATTTGAACAGAAGGAGCTACGGGGAACCAGGGGCTAGGGCTAGTAAGTAAATTTGTTTTTACTGGTACCCTAGGCAATAAAGAGAGAGGGGGGCCTACTGCAAGGATATTTTTTGTTAATTTCCCAAGTTCAGCCTTAATTTTAGATAAATAATAAAAATGTTCACATATGATGATCATTTCCTGTAATGTTGTGGAAATTTGTGTTGCCCAGTTATGTTAATTTATTTGAATTCCATGGTTTGTATATTAAATCACATGCAGTCTTCTCTGTTGGCAGCCCATGCAGGCCATCAGGAGAATGACCACTATCAGTAGAAACCCTGTGGGTTAGAATGATGCAGTCACAGACAAATGTTAATATTACTGCCAGAAGAAAAAAAAATCATTTTATTTTCTAATACAGGTCCATAAGCTGCCATTAGGAGACTGACTGGGCTCCTCTGTAAAGGAAAATACTTCTATCTTTGTCCCCTTGGTTCAAAACCATCTCCGAGCCTGCATATATCAGGGAATTATATCTATCTGCAAGGAGTTCCAGAATATGAGGAATAAAAATTAGATTTTGTTGCCAGTGCAGATGTTTGATATTCCTGCACTCGGTCCTGGTCATGATTAAAATTTGTTATAAAACTGAAATGACCACAAGAACAAAATACCATATACTGTAGATACTATTGTTGGTTCTACTGGTGGCAAAGTCTCTAAACCAGTTTTAGACAGGACAGAAAGGGGCAGATGGCACCGCAACTTTTCTAAGTAGCAATGGCTGCTGTTAAAGTGCATAAATATTGTATTTCTTAGGCAGTCCAATATTTATTATAACATCAAGTAAATTGGAGTTGGTCTATCCCCATCCCTGGTAATTGAATATAAACGAGAGCAAACCCCCTAAATGGGACTTTAACTGGGAGGACCAACTCAACAAGAGAGGAAAAGTGTGCATGTATAAAACATAATCAACATTTACTGATACAATTAAATATAATAATCAAAAATACACAATGAATAAAGCCAAAATTGGACATGTACACATAATGACAACAGAACACAGAGAACAGTGTCCCCAGTGGAGTCCGGAGGCAACATAAGATGAAAACAAAAATAAGTGTAAAAAAGGACCACTCACTAAGCCTTAAGTAAATCAAGTTCTAGGGGGTTGATTTACCAAAGAAAATCTACACATAAGATAGTTAACCTCCCTGGCGGTGTTCCCGAGTGTGGCTCAGGGTGGATTTTCAGTACCAAGAACGGTAACCCCGAGCCACACTCGGGATTGCATTGCTGGATCCAGGCAGCCTTACTTACCTTGTCCCCTGGATCCAGCGATGTCCCCCGCCGTGTCTGTGAGCTGTGTCTGCCGCCAGATGCCTCTGTGTGCCGGGCTCCGTTCCCTGCAAGCGTTGCGTCGCACGGGGATGGAGACCGGCGGTAAATTCAAAAAGTGAAACACACACAGCACATACAGTACACTGTAATCTTATAGATTACATTACTGTATGAAATAATTTCACATCCCCTTTGTCCCTAGTGGTTTGCCCAGTGCCCTGCATGCACTTTTATATAATAAATGTCATTCTTTCTGCCTGGAAAAATGAGAATGTCCATAGCAACCAAAAAATGTCCCTTTGCGTCAAAAGTGGTTTCTGATCAGCTAGAAAACAGCGATAGTAAATAAGAATCATTTGCAGAATTGAGTGATACTGATTTTTGGGGAAATTTATCATCAGACACTGAAAGTGACGACAGCGACAATTCTGCAAATGAGCAAATTTCAGTGTTTTGGTTTGATTACATTATTGAATAAATTTTATTACTATTACGTTATTGTTTTTGATAATTATTTTTAGTTATTTATTATATTATAATTTATGATTTTATTTTTCAAACTTTTTCATACCCGGGATGTCTACTAGACTGTTGTTTGGACAGATTTAAGAGAGTTATTCCTAAGAATTACCGGCCTACAATATAAAACGCCAAATTTTCATGCAAAATAATGGTACCGCTTTCAGCACCAAAAATCTGAAATAATCATACCACCAGGGAGGTTAAAGTGCATGTTACTCCAACATTTCATATTCCTGATATGTGTCTGTTGTACCGTGTACTTGTGTAATAAAGTATCTTGTTCACTTTGCGTTGCTTCCTTTGTGTGAAATACCTGCCAGTCCCCTTTCTTATTTCAAATTGACCTTGCTAGACATTGAAGCTCATTCAAACCAGGGTGGCCAGTTTCCTGGGAGAATAATGGTCAGATGGTCCAATGGTCAGACTTGTGCTGACATGCCCCGCTGCACAGCTCTTCACTGGGAAGATCAGTGTAACAACGTTTCTCTGCCTCCTGCTGATGCACCTCCCTGCAGTCTCCACCCACAGCTCTCCAAGCCCCTGATGCAGCTGAGAACAGAGGTCATGTGATCACTTAAAAAGGTATTTATATATGTTTTTATATCTATACACAAATGTTTTGCATTTCATTTCTATTTTAACCTGAATGAGTTATTTTACAAGGTGAGGGGTAACATACTTTAACCTTGACAGGACCAGAAGACAGCCATGCCATATTCAGCAGCTGTGAAGGAGAAGCGATAGCAGAAGCAGCCGCCTGCAGGTAATGGGGCACACACTATTACACATACCTAATATGTTTGGTCCTGTAAATGTTAGATATCAGAGCACTAGAGCTATAGTTCCTTTGATAGTCACAGCAGCTGGAAACACTGCCACCCCAGCAGAAGAAAACATAAATGTATTAAGATCAACGTGTATGGGTCAGTGTGTTGTCCATGAATTATTCCCTCAGAATGTTCTTCACTAACTTTTGTGCCCAGCAAAGTACATCTATCCAAATCATAAATGTCTCTCCCCCCCCCCCCCCCCAGTCTTTGATGGAAATCTACTCTGCAGTTTGATCAAACCCAAAAAAATACAAAAGGAAAACTATATAGTGTAGTATGCTCTACTCCAAAATATTTGTGCTCAAAATAACATTAAATGTGCTCACATTTAAATAATACCTATTAACACCCTTATAGTCTGCTCATATGGCCCTTATATATACTCTTACCAAACGTCAGCCTATACACAACTGATGAATCTTCTTTAGTCTTCACCCTCCTGTATGTATGGTGTTCTACTTAAAGAAAATCCTCCTCACTCACTCCAAAGTGAATGTTGAAGGTTCCCAAAAACAAAAATGCTCATACAGTGTTATACTACAAGAAAAAACTTCCCTGAAAAATAGCTACACTACTAACATTGAGTTAACCCACAGCATGCATTTCCCTTTAAGTCCAATCTGAAATTCACCTTGTGTGATGTGTACCACCCACTCACTCCATGCACTTTACCAAATTCCCAAAATTCATGTGCATATCCAGTTAATCTCTTCTGAAGAATATTCACTAGTCACTCCACCTTAGAAAATACTTAAAATGACATCCTAGGAAGTCCATGTGTTTCATTATAATAAATGGATTCATTTTATGGCAGTTGTTGCACTATGGATCCCTTCATAATATCTTTGCATAGGGGAATCTGAATATTGGAGGAGTGGAAGATTTTTGACCTTGGTGCAAAAAGGAGCGTTTATAATTTTAGGTGTATAAGGTAAGTAAGCACACTAAGGAGCATGGAGCGACTCTTTGGTGGAGATTAGGACTTGATGCACATCTCACATGGATTCAAGACATGTACAAGGGTTGGCATGATAATGTGAGTGGTTAAGTCACTATAATGAATGATATTTAAAGTGGTATCACATTATTTTTATTTTTCTGAGGATTTTTTATTTATATCTTTGGAACCAAGTGGGAGGAATATTCATCAGAAAGGATTATTTGGATATGAGCATGGATGGTAAGGTGCATGGAGTGAGTGGGTGGAACACATCACAGGTGGAGAATTCCAGATTGTGCCTGAAGAGATATGCATGTTGTGGATTAACTGTGAGTAGTGGAGCTCTTTTTTAGGGAAGCTTTTTGTTGCGGTATAATACTATATGGGCCACCGTAAGCACACAATGACTTATTGTATATATTATGTCTTCTGTTTTGGCTCCAACGAAATGGCAATCAGAGGTCTAGGCAGGCACATCAGACACACTGACGAGGAGCAGCACAGGATATGTTAGCTGCAGAACAAAGATGAGTGGCTCTTGTTGCAGAATGGAATTGAGAGCACATAGAAAAATGTAGCAGATACTAAGACCACTGCTGTATGAGAGCCCTCGGAGACTGCAATTGACCTGTTCGTCTTCCCACCACATGCTGTCTGGCATTCTACTGTTTAGGAACATTTTTTCTGGCTGAAAATAGATGTATGCAAATCCGAGAAATGAGTATGGCATTGTTAACAGAAGGCCCAATAAAAAGAGACCCTGTCACCATTCCATGCCTACCCATAAAACATACTAAGTAAAGGCACTTACATAAGTTAACATTCGTAAGTCAGTCTGGCTTTCTTTATCAGTTGAACTCCTCCGTAATACTGGAAACAGACCTTATATTTTTAATCATTTCTTACACTTCAGGAAATCTCATAGGCTCTGTGTTTGAGAGAAAACCCAGCTTCCCTCCTTCCCTGGTCCTAATGTCAGCCAAGGTTTTGGCAGTGCCAGGGAAAGCCTTGAATGATTTGCAATGGCAATGTTTGCAATCATGCAAGGCTACCCAGCCTCTGTAAGTGACAGGCTCTCTTTAACTGCACTGTGCTATTGAGCAAAGCATGCAGAAAGTTTAAGTCTTCATTCTGTTGAGAAAGTTGTCTAGAAGCTCTAGAGTTTTATGAAGATGCAGAGAGCATCTCTATAGCTTTCTGTGAGCACTTCAGCATTCAAAATTATTTCTTCAATTACACATTTTGTATAAACCTCTAGGCAGAGTGTCTGTTGTGTACACAAGCACTGCTAAAGACAGGTTCATGTAAGCGGATAGCACTTCTCTTCACTTGAATTAACTGGAGTTTGTCTGCCCACGTGAACACAACAGGCATGGTGCCTGGAGGCTTCAACCAAACCTTAAAACAGCATCAGCGCAGTTCCACTTGAAATATATATGGAGCTAAATAAAAGTCCATGAAGTCGAAAGGGGTTTAAGAGTCAACAAGTATGGATAGAGTTCTAGTTTAGGGGATACAAGCTGAAATGATTCAGTTTTTAGTGTGATATTGCTATAGGCATTCTCCTTCAACTTTACTTTACAGAAAGTTGTAATTGAGCGCAAGTTTTAAACCCCTTTTTGGTCAAAGGTAGGCTTTGGAAAATGCTGAAATGTGCGTAAAGTTTAAAACGTACTCATTTACTTTACAAAATGAAATCACTTTCACGGTCCAGCTGGATTCTTTATCATCTCTGAAGTATTATAAACCAATACAGGCTTA
>BLSH010542214.1:156213-170828 GCA_018402905.1 Glandirana rugosa
GAACGATTTCCCCCGAAGGCTATTAGGACTACTAACTCTCGTACGCCGGACCATAACAAACCCCCCCCGCGAGCGATTCCGACCGCACCACAAGGGACTTCCCGGACTATCCCCAGACCCCCTCTGCGGTAAAAAAGTGTTTAAAAAAAACGGCCGATTGTCGACTACTGAGTAGGCAACAATTCCTGCTCCGCCCGCCGAAGGGCCGGGTGAGTCTGCTTGACAGTGTGGAGGCCAGAATTGTATTTATGGAGGGCAGATTTACAGACAGTGTATATACTTGGTTGCTAACGAGTGGGCCGGGAAGCCGCCCGCCTCGTCCTTAACAACGGATGAGTCATCAGCTGTTAGCCGGCAAAAAAAATTTGTGAAAAAATGGCGTCTCCCCCAGACCCCTATCAGGCCCTTCAGGGAACACCACGCCAGCCTTAGCGAGCGCCCCCCCCAAACAATACCAGGCCGCATGCTCTCAATCATCAGGATTATCGGAAGCCCCCTTTAGCAAGTGGGTCCCCAGATCCTGTCCCCCCTATGTGAATGAGCATGGGGTACAAAAAAAAAAGCAGCTCCTCACTAGTCAAAGGCTGACCACCAACTGCCCACTTCTCTGTCTGACAGTTCTTAAATAGGGTAAGGAGCGGGACCACTCAATGATATCACCTGGTGGCCTTGCCTCTTACCTATTTAAGAACTGTCAGACGGGGGGAGCGGGCAATCGGCGGTTAGCCTTTGGCGAGTGGGGAACTTTTTTATTTCTTTTTTCTTCGGGTCCGGCGGGCAGCTTTAATGATGATGGATCTACATTGGGGGGACACATACTTTTGGATGTTTAATAAAGGAATTGTCAAATCTGTGTTTGTTTTTTTGTGACACTTTTCTCGGTGAATGAGTAGGGGTACAATTTACAATTCACCCCCTTGTTACCCTCTTGTTAAAGGGGGCTTCCAGATTCCGATAAGTCCCCACCCGCAGACCCCCACAACCACAGCCCAGGGTTATGGGAAAGAGGCCCTTGTCCCCATTAAGGGGGACAAGGTGCTTTGGCGTGGGGTTCCCCTCCAAATTCATACCAGACCCTGGTAGGGCCTGGTATGGATCTGGGGGGGGGACCCCACGCCATTTTTTTCACAAATTTTTTTGCCAGCAAATCTTTTTTTTACGTTCAGCTGTCACTGGGGAACCCTGCTGATGGCTGATGACTTGATTGAGATTTTTACCTACAGGTAAGCCTATAATAAGAACTTATTAATGCATTTATACTAATTGTGTCACGAAAAGTCACATTTATGCTCAAATAAGTTTTTTACAGAATCATTTAAATATAGTGACAAATGTTTATTTAAGGAATGTTAAGGTTTTTTACGCCTTATAGATCACGATTGCAACCTGTGAAATTACACACAGTCACCTATCAGCAACCCACCACAACAATACACCTAATCACACACTAAAAACAAAAAGATATCCAGATCTCTCTTCAGGTGACATCTAAATCACTCCTCAGGTGACATGGCAACACCAACTTTTGTTGTTTTTTTTTTTTTGCTTTAACCATCGGATTAGTTAATAAGTTGTTTTTCAGCTGTTTCAGCACATTTCAAAATATACAACGTGACAGCACGGTAGTATTACAAATGAACTTACTGGAGTGTTTTTTCCTGCCCTATAGGGCAACAACTTTTCTACTTCAGGGCAGCCTGGTGATGACGTCATCGCTCTATGCATGTGCAGTGGCCGGTGGAGGCGCCGCCCGCCATGTTTATTGTGGGCAAACAGTTGGTATTTTGCCAGCAAGTGGGCGGGTGGGGCTGGAGGAGGGTCTCTGCCGTCCTAACTCTATTTAATAGGACAGGTGTGCCCAGAGGGGCGGGAGGACACATAACCTCCTCTGTTAGGCAGACATCCTTCCTAAGGTTCTGTTTCTCCTGCAAACAAACATCCTTGCAGCGCCCCCTCCTGTTTCCTGGCAGGTATTAAAAAAAAATAAAGGGAGAAGAAGAACTTTCTTTGACTATTTGGGGAAACAGTTTTCCCTTCACCCGGAATATTTCTAAACTCTGTCTTTCTTCTTTGCCTTTTTTCTCAGCTGGTTGTCCCGCCTGTCCCTCAGCCATGAGTCAGTCACCATTTGCACAAGACCCTCAACCCCTAAGGTAGGGGACCAACGTCTGGGTAAGTTTTCAGGTTTAAAAAAAAAAAAAAAAAAATGAGTGCCTTCTTATTGTGGATTGCTTTGATTTGTTTCAGCCCCACACGCTCACGCTCTCAAGGATCTAGAGCTGGAGAAGAAAGAGTCTCTTCAGGAGAGTGCAGCCACAGGTACCGCTCCCGTTCCAAAAAGAAGTAAAAAAGAGGCGGCATGCCTCCTCTTCTCCTGAGTAATACCAGGGCCCTGGTAAAAAGACCTGCTGGGCCTGTGGAGCAGCCCCAATGCCCAACAAGCTAGTGTGCAGGGGCTGCCTGGAAGAGTTCGCTGTGGACAGAAAGCAGGAGACTGCCCAAGTATCAACCTTACTCAAAAGGTGGTGCAGCACTCCATCTCGGAGGCCACTTGCATTATTCCAGCCAGACAGCCCGTTAGTGGCACCAGCCAGGAAAAACCCTGATAGAGGATCAACCAGGGACCTCAGGTAGCGCTCCTCATGTCAGCGCCTTCTTGGCAGCCAGCAGTTCCTCCTCTTCGGAGCGTGACCCGGAACAACTTGGATTTAGCTTCTCCCTGGCGGAGCCATACATCCAGGCAATCAAGTAGGCCATTACATGGAAGGAAGAGGAAGCCCACAAACAGGCAAAAGCCTATTTTCCATTCCTCCAAAAAGTCATTTTTTCCTTTTATGTAGGAAATTAAGGGCGTCATTAAGCAAGAGTGGCAGAACACTGAAAAAAGGTTCTCAATCAACAGGCTGCATAGGCCATATCCCCTGCAGGAGGCAGATGTAGTCTCACTTGACTCCCTGCTGGTGGTGGATGCAGCAGTAGTCAGGCTGGCCAAGAATGTAGCCCTTCCGATGCAGGATTCAACCTCCTTTAAAGACGGAATGGATAGGAGGATAGATCTGGATTTGAAGAGGATCTATCAAGCTGCTCAAGCAGCCTGTCATCCAGCTGTAGCCCTCACCTCGGTGGTCAGTGCCGTAAAGGTCTGGATTCAAAATGTTGAGTCGGCCTTAAAAGAAGGGGTTCCAAGAGCAGATATTATCCGGTCTCTAGATGAACTCAAGGTGTCATCCGAATTCATCGTTGAGGCGTCTATAGATACGATTAAATATTCAGCCAGGGCTATGCTACATTCTGTTACAGCTAAAAGGGCCCTATGGTTTAAACCTTGGGCCGCCGATGCATCATCAAAACAGAATTGGTGCAAAATTCCTTTTGACGGCAAGGCCTTATTCGGCAGTAAGATGGAGACAGCCATCTTAAGAATCTCGGGGGGGCAAGTCAGGCCTACTTCCACAGTACAGGAAGCAAGCAAGATATTTTCCCAACCGCTCTCATTCCTCCAGGTTCAGGGTACCAAGGAACAGACAAGCCAGAGGGTCAGGTGGCGGATGCAAGGGTACCCAACCTATCTTCCTCAGGGCACACAGGCAAAAGGCTGTGAAAGCCCCGCAGGAGCCGACCAAGCCTTTTTGACAGTGTGCAGTCCCAGACATTCGCAGTAGGATCCAGGCTGGCACATTTTGCGGAAGTCTGGCCGGAGAATTGCACCGACCTATGGGTGAAGACAACAGTTACCTGGGGCCATTTCTGGCAGTTTCACGGTGCCCCTCCTCCAGATAATTTCTCCCCCACCAAGATCTCGGAGGATGCGCAGAAGGCAGCAGTTCTGCTACAATATGTTCAAACATACTACTACAACTACTCCACCCTGTTCATGGTCCGCAAAAAGGATGGGGGCTGGCATCCAGTCATAGATCTAAAGAGGCTGAACCGCTTTATCCTCATGGAAAGATTCAAGATGGAGTCCATCCACACAATCATCCAGGCATTACAACCAGGCGACTGAATGCTTTCCATAGATCTGCAGGACGCCTATCTACATGTCCCAATCCTGCCTTCTTTTCAGAAGTATGTCAGGTTTGCCAATGGTCGCATACACCTGCAATTTACCATCTTGCCCTTTGGCCTATACACATCGCTCAGAACATTTACAAAGGTCCTCATTATGGTATTAGCCCCACTCAGAGTGCAGGGTCTCTGTGTCTATCACTACTTAGACAATGTCCTCCTAGTGGCTAAGTACCGGGGAGAGCTCCTGGCACACAGGGAGATCCTTATCAGCACCTTACAGAAGTTCGGTTGGATGATCAATATCAAGAAGAGCAAGCTGGTCCCAACCCAGCAAAGGGTATACCTGGGGGCATTCTTCAACACAACCAGTGCCTCGGTCTCAATCTCACCAGCAAAAGCGTTGACAGTCAGGAACAGGGTCCTGAGAGCGGCAACATCCACCCACCTGTCAGCATCTCAGTGTCTCAGCCTTTTGAGCACCATGTCTTCGTGCATTCCCATGCTCCCTTGGCACATTGGCACATGCTGCAGTTCCAGCAAGGGTTCCTTGCACAGTGGAGGAAACAGTACCTAACACAACTGATAACGGTATCTATCAGCATGAGGAGGAGCCTGCAGCGGTGGCTGAAGAAGGAGACCCTGAAGAACTCGTGCCCCTTAGGTCCATTAGACTGGACCATTGTTGCTATGGACGCCAGCGAGGTTGGCTGACGGGCACACTGCAAGGAACAGTCTGTCCAGGGCAGATGGAGATTCCCGACCAGAGACATGGTCTCGGCTGTACTAGAGATTCGAGCAGCTTTTTTTTCCCTCAAGGCCTTATAGCACAAGATCCAGGCAAACCAGTCATGATGCACATGGACAACAGGGCAGCGGTTGCTTATATACAACACCAGGGAGGAACCCCTCTTGCTAAAGGAGGTAGAACCCATAATGTCCTGGGCAGAGAAGCATGTTCAGGCTCTAAGGGCAGTCTATCTCCCTGGGAAGCTGAATTTGCAGGTGGAACGTCTCTCTCACACATTTCCGGACCACAACGAGTGAGCTCTACACCCCCGAGTCTTTGCCCAACTGGTTCACATGTGGGGCGAGCCCCAAATGGATCTCTTTGCTTCTCCCGGCAACTGCAAACTCCCGAGATTTCTATCCCGGTTCCCGCATCCTCAGGCGAAGGGGGCGGACGCTCTAGTTGCTCCTTGGAACCTAGCCTTCTCCTTTCCCCCAGTTTCTCTGATAATGAGATTCCTCCTGAGGCTGCTGAGGGAGAACATGATGGTCATGGCAATTCTTCCATTTTAGCCACGGAGGCCCTGGTTTCCACTGGTGACCCATCTCAGCGTACAGCAACCAGTTCCCCTCCCAGTGTTCCCACACCTTTTGATTCAGGGAGACTTCCTACATCATGACATACACAGACTGGAGCTGCAAGCATGGCTGTTGAGAGGGGGAAGCTGGAAAACCTAGGATGCTCTTATAGGGTAATCTCTACTCTGTTAAGAGCCATGAGGTACACAAATGGCCTACATCTATAGCAAGGGCATTAGTCAACTTTAGTCAAAGCTGCACAGTGCGTTTTTGTCTACAGATGTCCCTTTTCTGCAGTTTGTTTTGGTGAAGGTGAATTAATCTTTTAACTCGTTCTTTCTACCCAGGCACCAGATCACTGATGTACATACCATTTGTGAAGACTGTGCAGCTGCACAAGGGCCCTCTGGGACACTGGCGCCCAGGGCCGGCTCTACTACTAGGCGGACTAGGCGGCCGCCTAGGGTGCACGGCCACCCTGGGCGCCTGGCCGCTGTTGATTCGTCACTGCTCTCTGCTCTGCATGGATCATTCATGTCATCACAGCCAAGAGAGCCGCGACTGTCTACCCCCCCAGAGGCCGCTCTGCCTCCATCATGTCACTGGAGAGCTGCGGCTGGCAGCACCCCAACAAGGTGGGGTATATACGGGCAGGGCAAAGGGGGTGGAGTCAGGGGTGGAACCAAGGGGGCGGCAAAATGAGGTTTCGCCTAGGGTGTCAAAAATCCTTGCACCAGCCCTGCTGGCGCCCATTTATGTTAGGTGTGAGCCTGGTGGGTGCTGAAACCCCCTTCCTCTGCCACATAGAGAGTTGTTCATTTGTTGTGTAGGTGAAACATGGGGGGTCACTATTTATAACGTTCCAACCATTCTTCTGGTTTGTAATGTTCAAGTGGTGTCTGGCAGAGAGGAATCCCTTCACTCCTGGCTTGAGCTCCAATAAGACAAATACAATGCTACCATTTTTTGACATCATTCGCACTGGAAGTGAAAGGGGTATTATATATCATAAACTAGGAAAGAATACCGTTTTTACAGTATTGTAAGTACTTTGTGTTTGGAGAGTAGTGGAATAGGGAGCCCAAAATCATTTTTCCCACAGGAGCCTTTGGTGACTATGGGCTTGATTTACTAACGGCAAATACACTGTGCATAAATTAAATGAAAATAAATCTGCGCATGAGTGACTCCTATTACTTTTAAACCATAACTAGGTTACAAGAATCAGCAGCTAAGCACAATGTCCAGATACAGAACAAAAAACATAAAAATAAAAATATCAAACGTGCAGCACTAAAAAACAAAGTCCATCACTGGAGCATATAAAAACCTTCACAAGTGTCATATAGTTAGGAGGAGTTCATCCCACAAGCTGTGAAATAGATGGAAAAGGATAGCCAGAGTGTCACCAACACTGATTTCACACCGCGCTTACCCCAAAGTGTGCGACCCCCTGTCTAAGAGTGGTCATATTATTTCCTGCCTTGACTACTGCAATTCTCTCCTTAATGGCCTACCCTTACACAGGCTATCCCCCATTCAGTTTATCATGAATGCTGCTGCTAGACTCATACACCTCACTAACCGATCCGTGACTGCTGCCCCTCTCTGCCGATCCCTTCACTGGCTTCCCCTACCCCACCGTATAAAATTTTAAATACTAACCACAACATACAAGGCCATCCACAATATCGCCCCCAGCTACATCAGCAACCTCATCTGCAGATATTGCCCAAATCGTCCCCTTCGCTCCTCCCAGGACCTCCTGCTCTCTAGCTCCCGTGTTACCTCCTCTCATGCTCACCTTCAGGACTTCTCCAGAGCCTCTCCCATCCTCTGGAACTCCCTGCCCCAGTATGTCCGATCAGCCCCTACCCTGTTCACCTTTAGGAGATCCCTGAAAACTAATTTATTCAGGGAAGCCTGTCCCTCACCCACTTAAGAACTGTACCTGAGCCACCCCCATCAACCCATCCCTTGCAGCTATTACCTTTTGTACCACCACCCCCTCCATTTAGAATGTAAGCTCTATGAGCAGGGCCCTCCTATTCCTTCTGTATTGAACTGTATTGTAATTGTGCTGCCCCCCCCCCTACATTGTACATTGTCCCCCCTCTACATTGTAATAATACACGCTTCAATTAAAGGAGTTTTACTCTGGATGCGTCCTCCTTCAATCTCCCCCATCATATGCAGATGGACTAGATGCAGACCTCCGGACTCACACTGATCTCCCGGATCCGCTCATCACATCCCGCATTCCACATAGGGGATAAAATGCATCAACATAGCATGACAAAGCAAAAAGGTTCCACTCACATAAAATTCCAGCAAAGAAGGCACAAATACTGCTGCAGGCCAGTCAAGTTCCGCCACCCCAAGCTCGCTCATCCATGTCTTTATGGACCTTGCTTTGTGCACTGGTGTGCAGTCATGTTGGAGCAGGAAGGGGCCATCCCCAAACTGTTCCCACAAAGCTGGGAGCATGAAATTGTACAAAATGTCTTGGTATGCTGACACCTTAAGGCTGCTTTCATAATGGGGCAGTGGGACAGCAGTGGTAAAGCACTGCTGGTTTCAGCAGCGATTTTTCGTTGTTGTAGCAGTGCTATGGCTCCGCTATGCAGGCGGAAGTGCGGCACTTTTAACACCCCAAAAGGGGTTAAAAAGGGGTTAAAAGTGCCAGCGATTGCACACTGCTTTGGAAGCGCTTGCTATTGATTTCAATGGCAGGGGCGGTGGAGGAGCGGTGTAAACACCGCTCCCAGCACCGTCCCAAAGATGCTGCTTGCAGGACTTTTTGTAACGTCCTGCAAGCACACTGCCCCAGTGTATAAGCAATCAGGCTTTCACACTGGGGTGGATGGGGGGTGTTTTTCAAGCGCTATAAGGGTGCTATTTTTAGCCTGAAAAATGCCCCTGTGTGAAAGTAGCCTAAGAGTTCCCTTCACTGGAATTAAGGGGCCGGCCAAGTCCAACCCCTGAAAAACAATCCCACCCCATAATCCCCCCTCCACCAAATGATTTGGACCAGTGCTCAAAGCAAAGTCCATAAAGACATGGATGAGTGCGTTTGGGGTGGAGGAACTTGACTGGCCTGCACAGAGTCTTGACCTCAACCCGAAAAAACACCTTTGGGATGAATTATAGCGAAGACTGCGCACCAGGCCTTCTCATCCAACATTCTGACCTCACAAATGCACTTCTGGAAGAATAGTCAAACATTCCCATAGACGCAACCTTCTGGACAGCCTTCCCAGAAGAGTTGAAGCTGTTATAGCTGCAAATGGTGGTCCAACTCAATATTGAACCCTACGGAATAAGACTGGGATGCCATTAAAGTTCATGTGCATGTAAAGGCAGGTGTCCCAATACTTTTGGTAATATAGTGTGTGTGTGTGTGTGTGTGTGTGTATATATATATATATATATATATATATATATATATATATATTATAACAGGGATGTGATACACAAAAATGTTATTATTCAAATATACAATACAACCAACACTGTCTAGGCTTTCCTTGCTAGAAAGGGTTAACACAGTAATAGCAATTAATAAGGTCTACAAATTACACTCAGTCACGCTGATGTATTGAAATCTTTATCAATTTAGGACAGGCAAAAGCCAATTAAGTAAATTAAAAGGAATGTAAACAGGTACTGTATGTTCAGCAATTCAGGTTCTTGCACAATGAAGATTTGTTCCTAAATAGTTTAATGGCAACTTTACAAATGCTTTGTGAGTCAGCAATTAGAAAAGGACTGACACTGACAAAAAATGAAATTCTCTCAATGTAATGGCATTGCGAACACCATCATTTGGTGACTTTCCACCTAAACGATCAATGTATATTTTAACCCGATGCAGCCAGGCAGAAGACCTTAAAGTGGTTGTCAACTCATGACGACCACTTTAAGCTACAGGTAAATCTATAATAAGGCTTACCTGTAGGTGCCCTGCATATCTCCCCAAAAAAAAACCCTGCACGGTTCAGGAGATATGCAGTGTACTTAATGTGCCAACGTCATTTCGGCACATGCTCAGTGAAGAAACGGCCTCCGTGCCGTTTCTTCACTGTGATCGTGCCGTGACTGGCAGCTCCCGTGCGCATGCGTGAGAGTGACGTCATGTGACTCCAGCCAGTCACAGAGCCGGAGATCGCGGCCCCGGAAGGAAGAGGGGCTAAAGATGGATGCTCCCTGCTGTGGGGACAGTGCTGGACGTTGCAGACTTCGTTTGCAGGTAAGTGGCACATAATGGGCTACTATGCGACGCACAGTAGCCCATTATGTTTCTACTTTGCAGGGGAATACAGAGGAAGTAAACCCCATCTGGGTTTACTTTCTCTTTAACCACTTCAGCCCCGGAAGGATTTGCCCCCTTCCTGACCAGAGCTCTTTTTGCGATTCGGCACTGTGTCGCTTTAACTGAAAATTGCGCGGTCATGCGACGTTGTACCCAAACGAAATTTGCGTCCTTTTTTTCCCACAAATAGAGCTTTCTTTTGGTGGCATTTGATCACCGCTGCGTCGTTTCTGATCACCGCTATAAACAAAAGAAGAGCGACAATTTTGCAAAAAAAAACCAAATTTCTTACTTTTTGCTAAAATACAAATCCAAAAAAAATATAAAAAAACATTTTTTTTCATCGGTTTTGGCCGATTTATATTCTTCCTCATATTTGTGATAAAAAAAAATCGCAATCAGCGTTTATTGATTGGTTTGCGCAAAACTTGCCGCGTTTACAGATGATGAGAATTCATTTCTGGGGTTTTTATTTTTTTTATTTTTTACTAGTAATGGCGGCGATCTGCGATTTTTAGCGGTGCTGCGATATTAGAGCGGACATGTCGGAACATTTTGACACTTTTTTGGGACCATTGGCATTTATACAGCGATCAGTGCTATAAAAATGCACTGATTACTGTGTAAATGTCATTGGCAGTGAAGGGGTTAACCTTCAGGGGGCGCTCTAAGGGTTAACTGTGTTCCCTGGGCGTGTTCTAACTGTATTTGGGCTGCCCTAGCAGGGGAAGGGAAGTGATCACAGCTTCCATGTAGAGGAAGGCTGTGATCACAGCCCTTCCCCCCTTCCCCGCGCTCACTGTGCGTGATCTGGCAGCCGCCGTCAGATGACGGCGTTTTGCGCAGGAGAGCCACTCTGTTGCCGTCAGATGCCGATCGGCGGTCGGCAAGTGGTTAAAGTATACCTTTATAAAAAAATTTTTTTCCCTTACATTTTGGATAGAGTAGGTAAGGGTTAAACCCCTGCAACTACTTCTCTTTGCTTCCTGTGATGTATAAATGACAGTTGTCACAGGAACCAGTGTCCCCATTTGGAAGATTTCCACTCTATTCCTGCTCCAGTGACATCTCAGGCCTCCTGCTGTCACATTTTTAAAAACAGTTTCATGTATCACACAGATTGGAAACTTGAGTGCAGTCACACCCCAAATATGCCCCTGCAAGGGAAAGTTGCCTGGAGAGCCACTTTTATGTATATCTAAACCCAAATCAAAATGTAATATATTGCAGCTGACCAGTCCTTACATGAGCTGCCTGCACTTAGTTTCCTTTTTAAGGGCTCTTTCACACTAGCGGAGATCCATCCGTTTATCCCAATGAGCCGGCGGATAACAGGACAGTCTCTGCACTCTCTGTCCGTGTTCATCCGATCCGATCTGTTTTTGGCGGATCGGAGCAGATCGGGTGTCAGTGGACATGTCACCGCTGACATCCGTCGCTCCATAGAGAGCAATGGAGCATCCGTTCGGGTCCGCCTGAAAACTGACAGGTGGACCCGAACGATCCGCCCGTGTGAAAGGGGCCTAAAGGTTTTTTTTTCTTTATTTTCACTCTGTGATTCTGCCAGGAACACCTTTTCAAGTCCTAGCATAATCCGAGGTTCACATCTATGCGGTTGTGGTTGATGCGGTTTTCCAGCGTGCTTTGTGGTGCGATTTAGAACATGCAATTTTTATGCGTTATTGCACGCAGTTTGCATACTTTTTTTTTAATCTTTAACAATTTGCGAATAGCTGGAAATATTGGCAGCAATAAAAAAATCAGGAAAAAAACGGAATGGGTTCCCCCCAAACACACCAGGCCCTTGTATGTTTTTTTTTTGGGGGGGGGGACGCTCGCTTGTCCCCTCCCTTTCCTGACTTGCCGCGTTGCATACTCGGATAAGGGCCTTGTATGGATTGGGGGGAGGGGGGCCCTCGCCGGTTTTTTTCCCCTGTTTTTTT
Organism: Glandirana rugosa; assembly: GCA_018402905.1. Taxonomy (NCBI): domain Eukaryota; kingdom Metazoa; phylum Chordata; class Amphibia; order Anura; family Ranidae; genus Glandirana; species Glandirana rugosa. Next base: position 167,785 of record BLSH010542214.1, read on the forward strand.
TTTTATTGATGGTAATTCTTGTTTTTGCATTCAGCTGTCAGCGGGGAACCCTGCTGACAGATGATAAATCATTGATTTTTAAGGACGTGGCAGCCGGCTTCCTGACACGCTCCTTAACAACCAGCTATTCACAGTTTGTTATTAAAAAAAAAAACACGCAAAATGCATGTAAAAACGTATCAAAAACACAACACTTGCATTTTTTTGTGCGGGTCTATTGAAGTCTATTACACGCAAAACTCAATCTGCTGCAGGAAAAAAGTCCCTGACCCTTTCCAATAATGCCCTGGCTGAAAAAGTGTAGATGTGAACGTGTACCATAGCAAACCATGTTAAATGGACTGTAGTGTGTTTCTGCAAAACTGCAAAACGCACTAAAAAATGCATTGATGTGAACCAAGTGTAACACTCATTCACTGTACTATACAGCTCCACAGAAACAAGATAGTACTAGGTTAGAGGGTTCTAGCCTCTCTCCTATTCTACATACAATCAGGATTGCTGTTAGAAATCATGGGTCCTCGTACAGCTTACCTGACACGCCCCACCCCCATCCCAACATTTTTGAATTGATATTTTCAAAAAAAAACACAGTAAAATGTTTAAGCAGAAAAGAAACAGTGAGCGCTCAAAAACAAAAGGAGCAACTTGCACTAAATAGGTGACCACCCTAGCAAATAATAAATCAAAATGGAAGTACAGTGCTTATAAAGCATAAAATATACCCATGCTGAAAATTTTTATCACATACAATGTATGTAGTACATCAAAAAAATATATGTCAAAATGAAAAAAATATCACGCTAAAAACAAATAATAAATGTGCTCAGAAAAGCAAAAGGTGCTGATCCTTTAAATAGTCCAGAATGAGATAGTCCCAAAATGTGGCTATTGCTCCAAGTTGGCAACCATAAGGTGCCTTGGGGCAATATTCAAAAGGAAAAGTGTGCGATACATCCACTTATCTGGTGCAAATCCTCCACCACCATACAGTCCTCACCAGAATATTAATGGATATTAGCCTGTAATGGCAATCCATCTTCACAGGGACTCTATAGGTATCTGCTCCACTAAGTATAAAGTGCTGCTAAAAATCCGTCCTGTTATGGAAATGCTCACCACCCAAAGCCAAAAAATAGGTGTATAGTGTAGTATTTATTGGTATGATATTCCAGTACATTCATAAAACACTGTAAAATAATAATAATAATAAACTTTATTTTATATAGCGCCTTTAAAGGTGGCTTCTCAAAGCGCTTAACAAGGAAAACACAAGAAATACACAGGATAACAGGAAATACACGGGATAAAACACAAGAAATACAAAGGATAACATAACATAAGGGATAAAGGGACAATTAAGTGAAAGCTTGTCTAAAGAAAAACGTTTTTAGATTTGATTTGAATGAGTTTAAAGAAGAGGACTCTCTGATCCACGTGGACTATAAAAAAATGCATCCAAAACATACTCTAATGGCCGCAGCTCTGAGAACCAAAGATGACGGTGTGACCTCAGTATGTAGGGCTCCACCCAACCCGTTTCGTGCGCATGCACATCCTCAGGGGCTCCACTAACATTTTTACTAGTAGACACAAACACAACATAACTTACAAAATTTCTGCTAAATCTAAAATGGTATTGGGTTAATAAATAAAGCTCTTGGTGTGGATGAGGTCCCGAGTTTCATTTACATGAGGGTTGTGGCCTGTACAGTGTGAATCAGCGTTTCAATTTTATTTAATGTGGTTGGAGCTGTGTGCAGGCAACCTGTGTTACTCTATGGGGATGCAGCAGCTACACGAACACAGCGGCATGTCCTAAACTGATAGGTGTGGGTGTACGGCCCCTGAACACAGACAGTGTGCATTCGGGGCCACTCCCCCACACCTGTACACCTGTCAAATTAGGACTTGCAGCTATGTTTGTACAGCCTCTGCATCCCATATAATAACAGGCAGCTCCAACTGCACAAACAAACCTCTCAGTCACAGTGTATGGGCTGTATACTTTTTATTTTTGTATTATTTTCTTACATTTTTTTTTATTACTTGTTACAATTATTATTATTTTATTTTTACATTTTTTTCAGAATGCTTTTGGGGAGGGGGGGATTTGGTGTAATAACAGGGTCTAAACAGACCTCTGAAGTCTCACTTTTCAGACAGAGAAAGGTACTGAGGACACAGATCCCCACCCCTTGCTCTGCAGCCTCAGCTGCACTGCAGACGAATGAAATGGAAGGACTCTATACAGATTCCTGTTCATTCACAGACTGAAGTATATTAAACACAGCCTACTAAGGAACCTATCCAACCTCCTGTATGGCTCCCCATGCTGCAGCTGAAAGGGGGCAGAAGGGAGAGGAGGGAAGCCAGAGAGAAAGAGACATATAGGGAGCCTGTGCAGCAGGAGGAAGGTGATCATGGACAGGAGGGTAATTGGTGCAGTGGGGGGGCAATTAGTAAAACCAATTCCCCTGTGTGAGCTTCCCTGCAGCAGCTGAAAACTGGGAGGAAGAGGAAGAGAATCTGGCTTTCAGCTGCTGCAGGTAGAGCTATACAGGGGTATTGATTCCTGTAATTGTCCCCACATTACGCTGATTATCCTCCTGTCCACTATTCAATTGCCCTTGCTGCCCAGGCTCCCCTATTAATCTGATGGGGCTGATGTATCCCTTTATCGACGAGCCAGCATAGCATAGAGAATCGTGGTTCTCAGAGATCAGCACAGGCAGAGAGTACAGCCAGCCACAGATGAATCTTGGCTGGTTCAGCAGGGATCGGCTGAGATTCGAGCCATGAATGGGCAGGCTGAACGTACCTAAGTTGATCGATCGATCAACTTGGGTACAATCAGCCTGTCTGATATTACATGCGGCTGTTATGGCCAATAGCAATGACTCCAAAGACATGCTGTAGGTAAATTAGATCCTGTCTAAATTGGCCCTAGTATATGTATGAATGTGAGTTAGGGACCTTAGATTGTAAGCTCCTTGAGGGTAGGGACTGATGTGAACGTACACTGTATATGTAAAGCGCTGCGT
>BLSH010542214.1:191846-206098 GCA_018402905.1 Glandirana rugosa
CGCTGTTAAAACGTTTTTCCTGCAGGTTAACCCGTTCACTGCCAATGACATTTATACAGTAATCAGTGGACATTTAAATCTCTGATCGCTGTATAAATGTCATTGGTCCCAAAAAAGTGTAAAAAATGTGCAATAACGCAGTCCCTATAAAAATCACAGATCGCCAACATTACTAGTAAAAAAAATAAAAATAATAAAAACGCCATAAATCAATTCCCATAGTTTGTAGATGCGATAACTTTTGCGCAAACCAATCAATATACGCCGATTGCAATTTTTTTGACCAAAAATAAACCCAATGAAACTTTTTTTTTTTTTTTGGATTTGCATTATAGCAAAAAGTAAGAAATATTGTTATTTTTTGCAAAATTGTCGCTCCTTTTTTGTTTATAGCGGTGATCAGAAATGACGCAAAGGTGATCAAATACCACAAAAAGAAAGCTCTATTTGTGGGGGAAAATTTTTGTTTGGGTACAACGTCGCGCAATTGTCATTCAAAATGCGACAGCCCTGAAAGCCGAAAATTGGTCTGGGAAGGAGGGGGGTTTAAGTGCCCAGTAAGGAAGTGGTTAACAACTGACCAGTCATCAGCTGTCAATGGATTTCCCATTAAGGGTCTGGTATGGATTTTGGGAGGGTTCCCATACTGTTTTTTTTTTATTTTGGCATTTTTTTTTCATTTGTTTTACTGCTTTTTGATTTTTGATGCTATCAATGCAAAAAAAATTGTCAAAATATCATTCTTAACCACTTCAATACAGGACACATATACCCTTCCTGCCCAGACCAATTTTTCAGCTTTCAGTACTCTCACACTTTGAATGACAATTATTCAGGCATGCAACACTGTACCTAAACAACATTTTTATCATTTTTTTCACACAAATAGAGCTTTCTTTTGGTGGTATTTAATCACCTCTGGGTTTTTTGTTTTTTATTTTTTACGGCATAAGGGAAAAAAGAACGAAAATTTGGGGAAAAAACACTTTTTTTTCAGTTTCTAAGATAACATTTTGCAAATAAGTAATTTTTGTTCATAAATTTGGGCCAAAACGTATACTGCTACATATCTTTGGTAAAAATAACCCAAATAAGTGTATATTATTTGGTCTGTGTGAAAGTTATAGAGTCAACAAGCTATGGTGGCAATTATTGAATATATTTACCCTTTAAATCATTGCAAATTGATCACACCTGATGTACTGACAGCCTATCTAATTTTTAGAGGCCCTGAAATGTCAGAAAAGTACAAATGACCCCTTTTTGAAAAGTAGACAGTCCAAGGTATTTAGTAAGAGGCATGGCGATTTTGTAATTTTTTTCCCACCATTCTTGGGAAAATGAAGAAATTATTATTATTAGTTTTTTTTTTTACACAAAATTGTCATAACAACAAGTTATTTCTCACACACAGCATATGCATACTTCCAATTGCACCCCAAAATACATCCTGCTACTCTTCCTGAGTATGGCGATACCACAGGTGTGAGACTTTTGCACAGCCTGGCCACATAGAGAGGTCAAAAATGCAGGGAACACCGTCAGGCATTTTAGGAGCATAAATTACACATCTAATTTATAACAACCTATTACAATTTCGAAGGCCCTGGAGCACCAGGACAAAGGAATTACCCACAAAACGACCCCATTTTGGAAAGCAAACACCCCAACGTGTATTCTATAAGGCATTATGAGTCTTTTGAATGGTTAATTTTTTTCCACAAGTCTTCTAAATTTTACACAAAGTGGTCAATATATAAGATATTTCTAACACATAGCATGTACATAGCAAGATTACACCCCAAAATACATTTTGCTACTCGCCTCGAGTATGATGATACCACATGTGAGACTTTTACACAGCCTGGCCACATAGAGAGGTCCAACATGCAGGGAGCACCATCAGGCGTTCTAGGAGCATAAATTACACATAACATTTCTTAACAACCTATTACACATTTGAAGGCCCTGGAGCACCAGAACAGTGGAATTACCCACAAAAGAACCGCATTTTGGAAAGCAAACACCGCTACGTATATTTTTTTTGCACAAAGTGGTCAATTTATAATTTATATTTTATAAATATATTTTTATAACACATAGCATGTACATTGCACAAATTACCCCCCTAAATACATTCTGGTACTCGTCCTGAGTATGGGGATTCCACATGTGTGAGACTTTTACACAGCCTGGCCACATACAGAGGTCCAACATTGAGGTAGTACCTTCAGGCATTCTAGGAGCATTAATTACACATCTAATTTCATTCCTACCTATCACATTTTTGAAGGTCCTAGAGCACCAGGACAGTGGAATTACACACAAAATGACCCTATTTTGGAAAACAAACACCCCAATGTATATTTTAAGAGAAAATGGCTGGTGACAGGTACTCGGGTACTCTGAAGGCTGGTGACAGGTACTCGGGTACTCTGATGGGCTGGTGACAGGTACTTGGGTACTCTGAGGGGTTGTGACAGGTACTTGGATACTCTGATGGGCTGATGACAGGTACTCGGGTACTCTGATGGGCTGATGACAGGTACTCGGGTACTCTGATGGTCTGGGGACAGGTATCCAAATACTCAGATTGGCTGGTGACAGGTACTTGGGTACTCAAACGGGCTGGTGACAGGTACTCAGGTACTCTGATGGGCTGGTGACAGGTAGTTGGGTACTCTGATGGGCTGGTGACAGGTACTCGGGTACTCTGATGGGCTAGCGACAGGTACACAGGTACTCTGATGGGCTGCGTCAATGTGACAAGCCTCGTCCCCAAACACCGCTCTGTGCAGTGCATGTGACTGGCTATGATTGGACACAGCCGGTAAAAGACATTTTTTTTATTGGCTTTTTACACTGATCGGAGATGGGCTGTGTCCAAGGGACACGCCTCATCCCCGATCGCCGCAATGTGGGCACCCGGGGGCCCGCAGGAGTGGCGAGAACGGGAGGACGTCATATGACGTTCACCCAAGATGGGAGAGCACACTTGCCAGCATCATTTTACTATATGCCGGTAAGGAAGCGTTTAAAGGAGCAGTGATTTTAATGATGCTTAAAGTGAAACAATAAAAATGAAAAATTCCTGTAAATATAGTGCCGAGGGGGGTCTCCTTAGCCTGCCTGTAAGGTGGTGCATCTGTATCGTGTATAGAACCTGCTGCAGCAAAACTGACATTTCTAAAGAGGAAAAAAGGACATTTAAATTGCCGGCAATACAAAAATTATTTAAAAAACAGCGTGGGGGGCCCCCCATCCCTACCAGGCCCTTTGGGTCTGGTATGGATTTTAAGGGGAACCCCATTCCAAAATTTAAAAATAAATGGCGAGCGCCCCCCCTTCCTGAACCATACCAGACCATGTGCCCTTAACATGGGGTGGTGCTTTGGAGCGGGGGGCTCTGCCCGACAACCCTGGGCTGCGGTTGTGGGGGTCTGCGGACATGTGGCCACTCAATGTAGTTGAACGAGAAGTAGTTTAACTTTAGTCTGTGTACAGTCAGAGTAGTAAGGGTGTGGAACTCCCTTCCACAATTGGTGGTGTCAGTGGGAAGTGTTGATAATTTCAAAAAACTTTTAGATGGGCATGTTAGTGAACATAATATATGAGAAGTGGTAGAGACATAATACATACACACACCCGCACAGGTTGAGCTGGATGGACTGGCATCTTTTTTCAACCTTACCAAGGTTACCAATGTAACTATGAATACATTTTTTCTGCCCACCACTTCCAGATTCCTTGTCTAGGTGACAATGATGTAGCCCCTAAGTTCCTGTGGCCTCTTGGGATATGCATGTCATGCATCCCAGGTGGCTTCAGATCAGGAATTGAAACTGGTGCATATGCCTCATTAGGGGGCCTCTTGCAATAACCAGGAAGAAAGAGTCAGCTTCCAATGATGCCAGAGAGTACATTTTCAGCAATAACCTGGATGACAGAAGCAGAATGGTGAATTACTACAGGATAGCAATGGATTTTGCTGGGTGAGTGAGTTTGCTTATTGAACAAAATCCAGCAAAATTAAGAAGGGAATTGAAAAATAAAGGGTGGGGGGGGGGGAACGGGGGGTTGGGAGTAATGAAGTTTATCTTTAGGCATTAAGGAAAAATACTTTTGTGTATTTATTAGTATTGTAAGTAAAACGCTTTTTTTTTTTTTTATAACAAATGTTTTTGGAGCTGTTTTCCTCTTCTGGAAACCTGCAACCTTTGTAATGCTGTTATGAAGCTATGCATTAATTACTCTTCCTTATCCATCACTGATTTCATTATTTTTAGCATCGGAACCTTCATCAGCTAATGATCTAGAGCCAATGTGAGAAACATCATTAGCGCATACTGTGCATTCAGTGATACAGCAGGGATACACAGTGAGATCTATGGAACTAGAGTTATCAGCATGAAGATCTCAACATGGGGATGTTAGCTGATACCTTCAATGAGAAGTAAAGTAGTATACTCTTTTTAGAAGGTTATTTATTTAATGTCAGGAGGATTAACAGTTAAGATATGGGTTAATCTTCATGGCATAGATTCAACAAGGTGCTGGAAACATTCTTCTGAGATTTTAGTCCATACTGACATGATAGCATCGCGCACTTACACAGATGTGTTGGCTGTACATCCATGATGCAAATCTCCCATCCCGCCACATCTCAAGGGTGCTCTATTTAATTGAGATCTGGTGACTGTGGAGGACATTGGAGTGCAGTGATCTCATTGTTATGTTCAAGAAACCAGTGGTGAGATGATTGGAGCTTTGTGACGTGGTGCATTATCCTGCTGGAAGGGGCCATCAGAAGATGGGTACACTGTAGTCATAAAGAGATGGACATGGTCAGCAAAAATACTCAGGTAGGCCGTGGCATGTAAACAATGCTTAGTTGGTACTAAGGGGGCCAAAGTGTACCAAGAAAATATCCCCCACACCATTACACCACCAGCAGCCTGACCTGCTGATACAAGGCAGGATGGATCCATGCTTTCATGTTGTTTACACCAAATTCTGACTCTACCATCTGAATGTCGCAGCTGAAATCGGGACTCATCAGACCAGGCAAGGTTTTTCCAATCTTCTATTGTCCAATTTTGGTGAGCCTGTGCAAATTGTAGCCTCAGTTTCCTGTTCTTAGCAGTCAAGTGTGGCACCCGGTGTGGTCTTCTGCTGCTGTAACCCACCCGATTCAAGGTTCGATGTGCTGTGCATTCAGAGATGGTATTCTGCATACCTTGGTTGTAAAGAGTGGTTGTTTGAGTTACTGTTGCTTTTCTATCATCTCCAACCAGTCTGCCCATTCTCCTCTGACCTCTGACATCAACAAGGCATTTTCATCTACACAACTGCCACTCACTGGATATTTTCTCTATTTTTGGGACCATTCTCTGTTAACCATAGAGATGGTTGTGCTTGAAAATCCCAGTAGATCAGCAGTTTTTTTTAACTATTCAGACCAGCTTGTCTGGCATCAACAACCAGGCCACGTTCAAAGTCACTTAAATCCTCTTTCTTCCCCATTCTGATGCTCTGTGTGAACTTCAGCAAGTCATCTTCACCACGTCTAGATGCCTATATGCATTGAGTTCCTGCCATGTGATTGGCTGATTAGAAGATAAGAAGATTGCCAAGACCCTGAAACTGAGCTGCAGCATGGTGGCCAAGACCATACAGCCGTTTAACAGGAAGGGTTCCACTCAGAACAGGCCTCGTCATGGTCGACCAAAGAGGCTGAGTGCGCATGCTCAGCATCATATCCAGAGGTTGTCTTTGTGAAATAGACATATGAGTGCTGCCAGCATTGCTGCAGAGGTTGAAGGGGCGGGGGGTCAGCCTGTCAGTGCTGAGAGCATACGCCGCATACTGCATCAACTTGGTCTGCATGGCTGTCGTCCCAGAAGGACGCCTCTTCTAAAGATGATGCACAAGAAAGCCCGCAGTTTGCTGAAGACAAGCAGGCTAAGGACATGGATTACTGGAACCATGTCCTGTGGTCCGATGAGACCAAAATAAACGTATTTGGCTCAGATGGTGTCAAGCGTGTGTGGCTGCAACCAGGTGAGGAGTACAGAGACAAGTGTGTCTTGCCTACAGTCAAGCATGGTGGTGAGAGTGTCATGGTCTGAGGCTGCATGAGTTCTGCTAGCACTGGGGAGCAACAGTTCATTGAGGGAACCATGAATGCCAACATGTACTGTGACATACTGAAGCAGAGCATGATCCCCTCCCTTCGGAGACTGGGCCGCAGGGCAGTATTCCAACATGATAACGATCCCAAACACATCTCCAAGATGACCACTACCTTGCTAAAGAAGCTGAAGGTAAAGGTGATGGACTGGCCAAGCATGTCTCCAGAACTAAACCCTATTGAGCATCTGTGGGGCATCCTCAAACGTAAGGTGGAGGAGCGCAAGGTCTCCAACATCCACCAGCTCTGTGATGTCGTCATGGAGGAGTGGAAGAGAACTCCAGTGGCAACCTGTGATGCTCTGGTGAACTCCATGCCCAAGAGGGTTAAGGCAGCGCCGTAAAATAATGGTGGACACACAAAATATTGACACGTTGGGCCCAATTTGGACATTTTCACTTAGGGGTGTACTCACTTTTGTTGCCAGCAGTTTAGACATTAATGGCTGTGTGTTGAATTATTTTGAGGGGACAGCAAATTTACACTGTTATACAAGCTGTACACTTACTACTTTACATTGTAGCAAAGTGCCATTTCTTCTTCTATCTCCTTTATCAGCCATTTTTAGTGGAAATAGCAACTATAGATGCAACTGCATGGTGTTGATTGTCTTTTGATGGATAATAGACTTATAGCTGTGATACATAATGAAAACAGGACGCAGAATGATGACATCACTCGGTAACTCTTCTCCTATTGGTTGATTACCTAATGATTTTGGCGCCAATTGGGCTTTAAAATTGACCTGAGTAGCCATTAGCTCCTTGAAGATGGTGGTTTACAGATGCTGAATGGTTTAAGGTAAGAGGAGTAAGATTGGTTGATGTTTTTTTTTGCATGTGACGATGGTTACATCTTGTGTACTTTACTGTTTTATAGACACTGACCAATTGTCTTCCTTGCAACACTTGAACTTGAACACTTGAAGTTCTAATACCCTTCTCCTTTCTGGGTATACAATATCTCACAAAAGTGAGTACACCCCTCACATTTTTGTAAATATTTTATTCTATCTTTTCATGTGACAACACCAAAGAAATGACACTTTGCTACAATGTAAAGTAGTGAGTGTACAGCTTGTATAACAGTGTAAATTTGCTGTCCCCTCAAAATAACTCAACAGACAGCCATTAATGTCTAAACCTCTGGCAGAAAAAATGAGTACACCCCTAGGTGAAAATGTCCAAATTGGGCCCAATTAGCCATTTTCCCTCCCCGGTGTCACGTAACTCATTAGTGCATTGGTTCTCAACTCCTGTCCTTGGGACCCACTAACAAGCCAGGTTTGCAAGATAACTAAAATACATCACAGGTGATATCATTTGCTGCTCAGTGATTACAGTATTCTAGTCTGTATCTCCCCAAGGTAATATTTAAAATCTGGCCTGTTGGTGGGTCCCGAGCACAGGAATTGAGAACCACTGCATTAGTGTTACAAGGTCTCAGGTGTGAATGGGGAGCAGATGTGTTCAATTTGATGTTATCGCTCTCACTCTCTCATACTGGTCACTGGATGTTCAACATGGCAACTCATGGCAAGGAGGTCTCTGAGGATGCAAAAAAAAGAATTGTTGCACTACATAAAGATGGCCTAGGCTATAAGAAGATTGCCAAGACCCTGAAACTGAGCTGCAGCAGGGTGGCCAAGACCATACAGCGGTTTAACAGGACAGGTTCCATTCAGAACAGGCCTCACCATGGTCGACCAAAGAAGTTGAGTGCACATGCTCATCGTCATATCCAGAGGTTTTCATTGGGAAATAGACATATGAGTGCTGCCAGCATTGCTGCAGAGGTTGAAACAGTGGGGGGTCAGCCTGTCAGGGCTCAGACCATACACCGCACACTGTATCAAATTGGTCTGCATGGCTCTCATCCCAGAAGGAAGCATCTTCTAAAGATGATGCACAAGAAAGCCTGCAAACAGTTTGCTGAAGACAAACAGACTAAGGACATGGAATACTGGAACCATGTCCTGTGGTCTGATGAGACCAAGATAAACTTATTTGGTTCAGATGGTGTCAAGTGTGTGTGGCAGCAACCAGGTGAGGAGTACAAAGACAAATGTGTCTTGCCTACGGTCAAGCATGGTGGTGGGAGCGTTATGGTCTGGGGCTGCATGAGTGCTGCCGGCACTGGGGAGCTACAGTTCATTGAGGGAACCATGAATGCCAACATGTACTGTGACATACTGAAGCAGAGCATGATCCCCTCTCTTCGGAAACTGGGCCACAGGGCAGTATTCCAACATGATAATGACCCCAAACACATCTCCAAGAAGCTGAGGGTAAAGGTGATAGATGGCAAAGCATGTCTCCAGACCTAAACCCTATTGAGCATCTGTGGGGCATCCTCATTGGAAGGTGGAGGAGAGCAAGGTCTCTAACATCCACCAGCTCCATGATGTCGTCATGGAGGAGTGGAAGAGGACTCAAGTGGCAACCTGTGATGCTCTGCTCAACTACATGCCCAAGAGGGTTAAGGCAGTGCTGGAAAATAATGGTGGTCACACAAAATATTGACACTTTGGGCAGAATTTGGACATTTTCATTTAGGGGTGTACTCACTTTTGCTACCAGCGGTTTAAACATTAATGGCTGTGTGTTGAGTTATTTTGAGGGGACAGCACATTTACACTGTTATACAAGCTGTACACTCACTACTGTACATTGTAGCAAAGTGTCATTTCTTTAGTGTTGTCACATGAAAAGATATAATAAAATATTTACAAAAATGTGAGGGGTGTACTTACTTTTGTGAGATACTGTTGTAGCGCCCCCATAGTGACAGGTGTGTTTTGTAGTGAGTTTTTGTTAGGAGAAGCATAATTTAGTCAGGTTTGACTGTAAGTGCCGGCCTGAATGGTTTGGTCTGAGCTGGGGAGTGGCTGGAGACAGAAGGAAGGAACATCCCTTGGAGTTTCCTCCCCTTTGAGCAGCGAAGGTTCTGGAGAGGGGGATGGATGAGGAGGTGTCACTTCCTGATGTATGACAAGGAGCCCTGACCAATCTACATTCTGGATTGACAGGGGGCAGGCCTCCTTAAATACAGCAGTCTGCCAGCAGGGGGGAGGAGAGTGCCAGGTGGAAGTGTGGAAGATGTAGCAGAGGTGCTGTGGAGGCCTCTACCCAGGAGGGAGCCCCCAGCCTGGGGGGGTGACCTTGAGGCCTGGAGACATGGGTGCAGCCAGGAGTGGAGTTGATTCCTGGAGCAGCACAAGGGAGTAGGAGAATGGCAGAGGTGCTACTGAGAACACTTTAAAGTTTCTACTGGAGTCAGTGAGTGACAGACCCTGGGAGCTGGAAGAGAGAGGCCGGTGCAGTCTGGGAGAAAAATAGTGGACAGCCTGTGTAAGCCTTGGGAGCCAGTCAGGGGAAGGAGTGTCACTGTAAGGAAAGCAAGTCGGTGGGACCTGGAAGAGAGATGGGCTGGGAGCTGTAGTCCATCAAAGGCCCAGCTAGCACCAACGTACTAAGCTACACTTTGAGGGGTCCAAGACCCTGGCCTGTAACAGGTGGTCCAGAGGCCCTGCTGACAGTTTTCAGGCCTCACCATGTGCTAGCTGCGGTGAAGAAAAAGGAGTTTTGTGAGTCTGATCTATTTCCCTTCAGGTCAGGAACTAAGTGATGTGCTGGAGAGAAGTGAAGGAACAATAGTCTGCAAGTGATGTGCTGGAGAGACGTTAAGGAGCAATAGTCTGCAGAAGAGATGTTCTGGAGGAAGTAGGGTGTATATACAGTCGTGTATATAGGAGGTCCTGTAACCAATTCTTTGGGCATCCCACAGTCACCCCTTTTCCCCATCCAAGTTAAATCCCCTAAATCAAAAACAAGAACCGGCCTGTTCAGTGACTTCGGATGTGTGAGATATGGTGGGATTGAGGGCAGCTATAAGGTGAACCACCACTACCAGCCACTCCCAAGGGAGCACATGGCTACACTGTATATATATATTTTTTGTTTTTTCAGGTATGCTGTGTGAATGGGCAAACGGAACAAACAAATTTGACTGCAATAAAATGACTACAATACACGTTAAAGTTACATTCCAGGCAAACAGCTGCATACACACATGATATACATATATGGGAGCTGTTTTGCCTCTCTAAGGCAGGCCATACACGATTCATTTTATTTCGTTCAACCAGCAGGCAAACCACTGGAGGTGGATGGGGGAATCCTTCCCTCGTAGCTACTGTATTCTGACAGCATGGAGACCTCCCACCACCAAGATACACTCATCAGAACTACTGCCTTAGGCGGCAGCCCTTCTGCACCGGATGGATTTTGATCCATCTTTGGCTGGCTTAAGAATTGGTATTTCTGTCCTGCTTTACACTCTGGTACACATCAAAGCCAAGTTGGTGAGCTGATTTTGTCTGCTGCAATTAACCACTTGCCGGCCACCCGCCCGCCGTTGCATGACGGCGGCAAAGTGGTTGGTTATCGCAAACCGCTGTCACCTGACTGCGGCTGCGAGATTGTGGATCGTGAGGAAGCGCCGCCGGAGGCACTCTTGCACGCTCACTTTGTTCTGGAGGAGCCAGGGAGCGGGTAGGTCGGACTCGATCTCCTCCGGCTACCCGCGATGGCTCCCCTGCAGTGACAAAACGGAGGTCCGTGTATGTAAACACACGGATTTCTCTTCTGACAGGGGGAAGGACTGTGCTTGTAGGCTCCCTGTATATGGGAGCCGCAATCACTCTTACCCAGTAACACACACAGGGAACACAGTTATCCCTTAGAGCGCCCCCTTCAGGTTAACCCCTTCCCTACCAGTGACATTTACACAGTAATCAGTGCATTTTCATAGCATAGGCCAGTGGTCCCAAAAAAGTGTCAAAATGGATCGACATGTCCGTCGCAATATCGCAGTGCCGCTAAAAATTGCAGATCGCCATCATTACTAGTAAAAAAAAATAAATAAATAAAAATCCCATAAATGAATTCTCATCATTCGTAAACGTGACAACTTTTGCGTAAACCAGTCAATATAAGCCGATTGCGATTTTTTTTACCGAAAATATCAGGAAGAATATAAATCGGCTAAAACTGCTGAAAAAAAATTTTTTAAAATATTTTTTTGGGGATATGTATTTTAGCAAAAAGTAACAAATATTGTTTTCTTTTTGCAAAATTGACACTCTTTTTTTGTTTATAGCGGTGATCAAAAATGACGCACAGGGGATCAAATACCACAAAAAGTAAGCTCTATATGTGGGAAAAAAAGGACACAAATTTAGTTTGGGTACAACGTCACACAACCGCACAATTGTTAAAGCGACGCAGCGCCGAATCTAAAAGTGCTCTGGTCCTAAAGGGGGAAATCCTTCTGGGGCTGGAGTGGTTAAGTCACATGGCTAGGTCATTGATTTCCCATCCTGTGAATGGACAGTGAAGGAGCAGCAACAGACCGAGGAAGTCATCTGCCTGTTCTCTCCTACTGTCAGCATATCCATTCACATGTGAATAAAAAACACCTGATTAGCTCTAAAAATTGTCCACCCTCCACCAGTGTGCCCCTGCGCTCTTAGTGCTGCTGTACAGGGGATTACAGGTATTTACTCCAGTAACATATAACATGAATCTTATATTTGGTAATAAATCGAATACTGCATAGACTGGTGTGTTTTTTCCATCTGCTTAGAGTTTAGCTGAGAAGAGGTAAGTGTGCGGAGCACTGGGATGGTTTATAAGCTGCAGACATGAAAACTCACTTTTTATGGATACTAAACTAAAACAATGTCCCAGCAATCTATGTGTAGTGAACAAACACCAGAGCTGGAGAAATGCAATATATGGTGAGCCTATGACATTATCTCAAGGAAATGTAATCACAGAGTGGTTTGTAATTTAACATAGAAAATGCCTAAAAGACAATCATGAAATATTGATGCCACACAAAGCAGTAATTTGAATATTTAGCTGTAGTTGGAATAATAAATGTGAGCTCTTGACGGAGAGCGATAAACCGGTAGATATAAAGTCATATCATGTAAATGTTATTCTCCCTCTGTAAAACATTGAAGGGGTTGTGAATGCCTAATATAAAGTACTACCATGGTATTGCTAAGGGTTAACAACATGGCCAAATATATGGGTTACATCCTTAGATCATGTAAACCCGACATTTCATATTACTGATATGTGTCTGCTGTTCCATGTTCTTGTATGAAAAAGAATCATGTTCTCTTTGTATTGCTTCCTTTGTGTGAAATCCCTGGTGTTCCTGTTAGTCCCCTTGCTTTCCTATTAAAAACTGACCACACTAAGCAGGAGAACACACCATGGTCAGTTTTCTAGCTGTGCTGGGAACTCAGTCTGCGCTCTTCCAATGATCACACTTGTTCTGACACCCCCCTTCCTTGCACAGCCTTTCACTGGGAAGATCAGTGTGCTGCTGCTTCTCCTCCCCTCAGCTTTTATGCAGCTGAGAACAGAGGGAATGTGATCACTTATAGAAAAGGGAAAATGTATTCATAATCTTTTTTTATATCTATACACAAATGTTTTGTCTTTCATTTCTATTTCAAACTGAATGGCTTGTTTTACAAGATGGTCATTACAATCAATCAATGAAAATTCTACTGTAAAAAAAAAACGAATATAGTCTAAATACAAGACGTATGTATATTACTTGTTTCTTGGTGAGCTTTGTGCATTAATCCAGTGTAAAAACTTTGCCTCTGTGCAGGAGCTTCCTGTAATAAAGACCGGTCGCTGCTGCTCTCCTTCCTTGTGCAGGGTGGCTGGTCTTGTCTCCGCCCCCCTCCTGTAGTTTTCTGCAGGCAGCCTGCCGTGGGTGGAGCCTGTTAGGTCCCTCCTACAGATCTGCTCTCTGCACATGCTGTCTGAAGCTCAGTGATGATGTCACTGCTACTTTTACAAGGTTATAACTGGGTCTGTCTGCAAAGGCATTTGCTGCACACAGAGTGGATTTATATAATTTGTGACCATTGAGAATACATTTAAATGAAAGGATTTGTGTCCTGAGTACAGCTTTAATGTTAATAACAATGACTGGATTGCCTTTCCATGTCTGTCTACAACCAGCTACTGTATGATTTTCTAAAACTGACTAGATTTAGAAAGTCTCTTCCATGACAAATGGGGGCATTTTGTGTACAGAACATCTGTAGAATAGTCATTTGCTCGTGAGGCTAACTCACTGCATTTTCCAGCAGTTGCTATCCTATTTGAAGTGTGAACTTACCTTTAAATTATAATAAAAGCACATGACTTTGAATGAAAAAACGTACATTTATTGCTATTATTTATTACAAGAGCCAGTGATTGGAGGTGCAATGTCTGGCTCCTGCACAGGCTCTCCCTCCAGATTTCTGCCCAAGATTTCTGTACAAGCTTTCAATGATGCGACTGTGCGAGCGTGACAGTGGCTGCAGGAAAGAAGAACCCCCATTCGCAGTCACAGGGGAAACCCAGGGGGTGGGGGGAAGGTTACATGTTACACGCTAAATATGGGTGTAATATGTTCCTAAAAGTGAACTTAGCCTTTAAGCACTGCTAAAGATAATGTGACTACAGCAGGAAGGAGCTGTTAACACACAGGAAGAAGGAAGTGACTGGAACAGGAGCAGCCAGTCCATAAGGGCGCAGGGGCGCCGCCCCCTAGTTTGCATGCAGGGATGCATGCAGCTTGCCGGACTCATAGGTTTCTATGAGTTTTATTTTTTTTTCAAGCCACATGATTAGAGCCTGAGGCTCTAATTGGCTTGAAAAAGGTTGAGTTCGCGGTGCAGAGTACTGCGCCCTGAACCCACCCACTTGTGTCACTAGCGAATTAATATTCGCTATTGTCCCCGGTTACTCCTCCTGGCCAATCAGGACAGGAGGCGGTTCGGGTTGGCCGGGAGGAGAAACCGAGGAAGTCGCGGAGGGGCTGAGTGCGGGAAACCTTGGAGGGGCTTAGTGCGGGGGACCGCGGAGGGGCTGAGTGCAGGGGGACCGTGGAGGGGCTGAGTGCGGGGGACCGTGGAGGGGCTGAGTGCGGGGGGCCGTGGAGGTGTGAGGGACCGTGGAGGGGCTGAGTGCTGTCTCTTATA
>BLSH010542214.1:213071-227320 GCA_018402905.1 Glandirana rugosa
CCAGCGTTCAGTGAACACGGAGATTAGTGGGGGGGTCGTGTGGGTGAATACGGAGATTAGTGGGGGGTCGTGTGGGTGAATACGGAGATTAGTGGGGGGTCGTGTGGGTAAATACGGAGATTAAAGTGGGTGTGCTGGGGGGGTGATTAGAGGCACAAGTGACTTGCGACCGGGCTCCGAGGAAAGGGTCCTGCCAGGGGGGCCCTTCATGGTTTCTTGCATCGGGGCCCTGAGTTACGCCACTGACTCCAGGACAAAAAATGTGAAGAGCTGTTGTCAGTAGGGCAGGAAGGTACAAGCAGCAGCCTTCTATATTGTATATGTTCCTCACTCTACTAAAGTTGTGTTATTGTCTGTATCCCAGTTGGATGCATTTTCCATAAATTGCTGTCCCAAATTTTGTTGCGCTGGGTGTAGGGGTCAAAGTCCGGCATATGCTTATAACGATTTCAGTCTAAAACCTTCAAGGGTTTTTATTTTTTCCTGATGCCATTCTGCCTTAATGACATTGTGTCTAGGGATTTAAAGACATCTTATTTTATAATGTATGTGACATACATTAACTTCATTGCATGGCTGTCCCTGTTTTCAAACATTTATTAACATCATTTCTTTTTTCTTTAAATAATATCTCAATAAATTTATACACAATCAACCTGTGTACATTTAATATGTATAACACCCCACACCGTTTAGCAAAGTTATCTGCCTGATCTCCCTTTTTGCTATTTCTTATTATATAATAGAAGAGAATATGGGGTGGATGAACTTGTCCTCACCTCAACCTGATAGAATTCCTTTGGGATGAATTAGAGCGGAGACTGTGAGCCAGGCCTTCTCATCCAACATCAGTGCCTGACCTCACAAATGCACTTCTGGAAGAATGGTCAAACATTCCCATAGACACTCCTAAACCTTGTGGACAGCCTTCCCAGAAGAGTTGAAGCTGTTATAGCTGCAAAGGGTGGGCTAATACAATATTGAACCCTACAGACTAAGACTGGGATGCCATTAACCTCCCTGGCGGTAATTTCAGTACCATTGGCGGTAACCCCGAGCCACACTCGGGATTGAATCGCTGGATCCAGGCAATGTTACTTACCTTGTCCCCTGGATCCAGCGATGTCCTCCGCCCCGATGCCTCTGTGTGCCGGGCTCCGTTCCCTGCGAACACCGCATCGCACGGGGCGGAGCCCGGCTGCAAATTTAAATAGTGAAACACAAATAACACATACAGTACACTGTAATCTTATAGATTACATAACTGTATGAAATCATTTCACATCCCATTTGTCCCTAGTGGTTTGCCCAGAGCCCTGCATGCACTTTTATATTATATATGCCATTCTTTCTGCCTGGAAACTTGAGAATGTCCATAGCAACCAAAAAGCGTCCCTTTACGTCAAAAGTGGTTTTTGATCAGCTAGAAAACAGCGATAGTAAATAAGAATGATTTGCAGAATTGTGTGATACTGATTTTTGGGGAAATTTATCATCAGACACTGAAAGTGACGACAGCGACAATTCTGCAAATGAGCAAATTTCAGTGTTTTTGATTTGATTACATTATTGAATACATTTTATTATTATTACATTATTATTTTTGATAATTATTTTTAGTTATTTATTATATTATAATTTATGATTTCATGTTTCAAACTTTATCGTACCCGGGATGTCTACTAGACTCTTGTTTGGACAGATTTAAGTGAGTTATTCCTAAGAATTACAGGCCTACAATATAAAACGCCAAATTTCCATGCAAAATAATTGTACCGCTTTCAGCACTAAAAATCTGACATAATCATACCGCCAGGGAGGTTAAAGTTCATGTGTGTGTAAAGGCAGGTGTACCAATACTTTTGGCAATATAGTGTATATGCTTTATAGTGTAGAATCTTATGGCAAGCATCTTGTGGCAACTAAATACATTTAATTTGCAATTTTATAAATATTCCCTTATAACAGTTTATTGTCTTTTATATGGTTAAACTATTAGCATAGCTCCTCCAAAGACTTACACTGAGATAAAAGTAGTAAAGCAAAGTTATTGTGCTGCATTATTAAACATGATGAATAGTAAATATGCTTAAATACGTGCACATATTTAGCCAATAAGTAAAGCATAAAACATTATCATGTATGAAAATGGTAGGTGCACATTAAAGGGCACAATACAGATATATATACTTCACTAGGCCTATCAAGTATTTCACATTGTTTTGAAGAGTTTGCACTGTATTCACAGCAATCTGGATGAAAATATCATGGGAAAAATGTGACATACAAAGTGAAAAATGTGTTAGAGGAATCTTCGATTCTTAGGGTAAGTTTGGCAAATTATTCACTTAAAACCTGTGAATGAGAAGCCAAGCTGGAAGGCAAGTGGCAGATTGCTGGCGTCAAGACAAAAGGTGTTAATTAAGAGAGAAGACAAATTTGTCATCTATTTATTTCTTGACCTACTTTTGCTCCGGTACATTTTCCCGGATTAGCTGTGCACATCTGGGCTGCTATGCACAAGTGTCGGGGAAACCTTGGAAAGTCTGTGGGTTTACAAGAGATATTGGAAATTTCTTGGCCAAAGGGTTCGGTATTGGAGGCTTCTGACTTGTTGTTACACTCCGATGTTCAGAGAGACAATGCCACAATGGACCTGTATTTGTCAGGAGGGTAACGGTGTACTTACCTGAATTCTTCAACTATGAAAGTATGAGTGTGTTTTTAGAGTAGCGTTTAACCCTTTTGTGACCAGGGTTCAGTGATGCCTAGATGCCCAGGCCAAATTCAGCAGTATACGTATTTTTCAGTGTTACTCTTCTTTTGCATCCAAGCATTGGCCACCATTTAATATGCATGGTGTGTGGCACAAACATTGACCATAGGTCCTATTTACAGCCACCGGCTTCAGGTCCCTCAGCACAGCTTCCCTGAACTTCCATTTGGGTAGGAGTGCACAGGTCATGGGGAACAGTACAGGCAAAAGCAGCCAAACAGATTACAGCAGTATTCAAACTGTGGCCCAGGGGGCGGATGCAGCCCTTTGCTTGCTTGTATCTAGCCCTTGGGGCACTATTACATTTACTGACACCAACAATGGGGCACTTTGCCACCCACTAACACCAATGGATTGGATACAATTCCTCCCAATGACACCAACAATGGGGTATAATTCCTGCCATTGACAACAATGATGGGACACTTTTAATATCAATGACATCAATGATGGGGGCACAATTCCTCCTAATGACACCAATGATAGGACACTATTCCTTCCACTGACTTCAGTGATGGGACACTATTCCTCCCACTATTCCTCCCAATGACGGGACACTATTAATATCAATGATATCAATGATGGAGCACAATTTCTCCTATTGACATCAATGATGGGACATTATTCCTTTCACTGACACCAACGATGGGGCACTATTGCTTCCACTGATACCAATGATGGGACACTTTTAATATCAATGACATCAATGATGGGGGCACAATTCCTCCTAATGACACCAATGATAGGACACTATTCCTTCCACTAACTTCAGTGATGGGACACTATTCCTCCCACTGACACCAACGATGGGGCACAATTCCTTCCACTGATACCAATGACGGGACACTATTAATATCAATGATATCAATGATGGAGCACAATTCCTCCTATTGACATCAATGATGGGACATTATTCCTTTCACTGACACCAATGATGGGGCACTATTCCTTCCACTGATACCAATGATGGGACACTTTTAATATCAATGACATCAATGATGGGGGCACAATTCCTCCTAATGACACCAATGATAGGACACTATTCCTTCCACTGGCATCAGTGATGGGACACTATTTCTCCCACTGACACCAACGATGGGGCACAATTCCTTCCATTGACACCAATGATGGGGCACTATTCCTTCCACTGACACCAACGATGGGGCACTATTCCTTCCACTGACACCAACAACGGGGCACTATTCCTTCCACTGACACCAACGATGGGGCACTATTCCTTCCACTAATACCAATGATGGGGCATTATTCCTCTTAGTGATATCAATGATGAAATATTGTTTACTCTTACTGACTCCAGGACATTTGCTACTCCCCCTGGTCATAGTCTGGCCCTCCTAAAGTCTGAAGGACAGCAAACTGGCCCTTCATTTAGAAAGTTTGAAGACCCCTGGATTAGAGGATGAAAAAGCAGGGGAACGGATTGCACTGACATACAGTATGTGTTTGTATGGATGCTTGTCGTTGTCGATTCAGCTCTAGTCTCAGCTTGGAATGTGCATGTAAAAAGTGACTTCATGCACCTTTTATAGCAAAGCAGTGCAAACGCTGAGGGGACCAGCTGAGGCAGGAGGAAAAAAGAGCTTTTGAACAACATGATGTAGCATGTAAGGTAAGTTTTCAACCTAGCAGTTGAAACATATTAAAATTAGGTTTATTACACCATATGGGCTCATTTATAATGGAGAGCTGATATCAAAATCCATTCTCCTTTATACTAAGTACCACACCACAGCCTTTATTTTACATTCATAAAATGCAGTCAGTGCTATGGACCATGAACTATCTTAAAGAGGACCTACAGTCTTCTCACATAATTTGTAATAAAAGCATCTTTGCCATTCTGAAGCTTCCCTCCAACTTGCATATTATTTTATATATACTGTGATTCCATACTTGCCAAACATGCTGCAGAAATCTCCCTACACTAAGTTTGACTGCAGCAATTTTAACTGTAGGCAGCTGAAGATGCTGCCTGTTCACTTCCTGGATTTACATGGACACACAGAGGCACACCTCCAGCTCTGCAGCTCTCATTGACCATCTTATGACTTTTTTTTCCAGACAAGAAAAAGGAAGTGGACTGTATAAGGTATTTACTGGCAGAAAAAAAAATATTTTACTATCCAAAGTTAAAACAACAAGGGCACAGGATTTAATAGATGGAAAGATGAAAAATTACTGTAGTTCCACTTTAAAGAGTTCTCTCTGTTTAATGCAGCATTGGAGGAAAGCCGGTCACGTGACTTTGGCAGGCCACATGACTGTACTCTATTCCTACCTTTTTTTCCCCTAATTTTTCTTTATTGTGCAATACATGTTTGTAAGGGTCCTTTCACATGGGACGGACTCTGCCTGCAATCCACTTGCTCAGCGGAGAATCTGTCTGCTGACAGATCTGTGCCCACTCCCCTTATGCAGAGCAGACACAGACACAGCCCCCTCTCCTCTATGGGCAGTTGTATGTAAATGGACCGCCTGTCTATTTACACCCGACTGCCATCCAATCTGAACTGCTGGACAGAAGGGGAAAAGATCCCCATCAGTCTGTTTTTAGCGGACCAGATCAGATTGGATGAAGGCGGGTGTAAAAGGACACCCACCTCTTTATAGAGGAGGATAGAGGTTCTGATTGGGTCCACCTAAAAAATGGGTAGACGGATCTGATTATAACATTCGTGTGAAAGGAGCCTAAAGCATGCTGCTGTGCATCATAAATGTGTGGCGGTAGTTTTTCTTATAAAGCAGTGGTATGGTTGTGCTATGGCCATACTGTTGTTTTATAAAAAAGAGACTACAAAGCGGAATACAACACACATTGTACAGGCATGGTCCACCATTACCACTATCAGGAAGCTGTACCAGAGCAATGTTGTGCTGGAGTGAGAGCATAAAGATGGAAAGTGGCTGAAGTGGTTGGAGGAGATGAGCAAATCCAAGATGAACCAAAAACCAAAAACCCCAAAAAATACTAGACACAGCAATTGTTTATGATAAGTGGAAAATTATTGGGTGAACAGTGACCACATCCAATCTAATGCTGCCGCTGTTTGGCAATAACTCTATAAGCAGGTAGCCATGGTTGTTGTTGCTGCTGTATACAATAACAGGCAGTGCAGAGTCCCGCAGTTTTATAATTCTCCAATTGTGTGCCTCCTAGGTGTGCATTTCCGTTGTTAATTGAGTCACCTATTGTTTCTGTCTGTCTGCCAATCCTCTTAGAGATGTGATTAGTATTGTGTCCACCTCACCTCTTTACCAAACTATTGTGTGATGTTTATGTTAGCTGTTCATTAGATGTATTGTTAAGCCTAGTACACACGGGCCGAATGTTGGGTGACATTGGCTGATTCAATAAAAACCAGCCCACATTAGGCCTGTGTGTATGACAGCCGGTCTGACAGAAGCTAGATGTTCTGCCGACTTCTGTCGAACGTGCGTGCTGGAAAATGAGCAGCCAACCGGTTCCCGTTCAGCACTCTCAGCCAATGGCTGAGAGCACTGACCAGAGTGTTCTGGTGGGGCAGGGGGGGCATCCCCGTCAGAACACAACAGCTTAACGGGGTGATCGCTGTACTAACGTCAGAATGCTGCGTTGAAAAAAAAAGACTGTTGTATGTACTAGGCTTTAAATATACCGATGATATTACTGTTTAAAGTTTGCATTGTTTAGGATAATGTAATCAAGCTCTTATTTGATTTTGTGTGGTATATATTCTGTGTGAGTTTACAATAAAGTCAGTTCCAGTTTGCACCTAAGCTAGTGTTGTCTAGTTCTTGGGTGCAATGCTCAGCTATAATACCTGGTTCCCGGTTCCAGAGTGGGGGAAGCTGTATCTTGGAGGAGGCACCTGGACTGAATTTATTCCTGGTGACTGAGTGCTTTAGGAATATGTGTCAGACATTGCTCTGACTACTACTGTTCTCATATGGTCTCAGATACTGGCTGTTATCTGTCCTCAGCAGTGTCCTGGACTGAGAGCTTAGAGAAGAGTGTCCTTCTGTACTGTGTCATGTTCATGAGATTACACTGGGTACCAAAGCTGAGCAGTGTTGCAGGGAAACCAGATGACTTGCCTTATGGTCGCCAGCTGTGAGACCTTAGACTGTTCAATATTCACAGTTGCTTAAGGAGAAGATTGTCCTCTGATCGCTAAGTACTAACCGTTTTTAAAGAGGAAGTAAACCCAGATGGCGTTTACTTCCTCTATGTCCCCCTGTAAAGTAGAAACATAATGGGCTACTATGCATCGCCCATTATGTGCCACTTACCTGCAAACGAAGCCTGCGACGTCCAGCGATGTCCCCTCACTGGCGGCGTCCATCTTCTGCCCCTCTTTCTTCCTTCTGCTGTGACTCCGGAGCTGTGACTGGCCTGAGTCGCGTGACGTCACTCCCGCACATGCGCGCGGGAGCTGCCAGTCATGCACGCAGGCCCTTCCTTCACTGCCCATGTGCCGACATGACGTCGGCACAGCTTCAACACTGTATATCTCCTGAACCGTACAGGTTTAGGAGATATGCAGTGCACTTACAGGTAAGCCTTGTCATAGGCTTACCTGTAGGTTAAAGTGGTTGTCACAAGTTGACAACCACTTTAGGTATCCCATACCCTAATCCCTGTTAAATGTTTTACCAACCATTAATCATAAAAAAAACAACCTCTAGAGTCTAGACTGTTTATTAGAGCTGGAGTGAATGGACTGTTGCTTGGGTGGCTGATGGCCTCTGTACTGTTTAGAGGAGAACCAGTTAAAACCAGCAGCCCCTGTGAGGGTAGTTCTACATGTGAACAACCACCACCAAAATACATGGTATTTTGGATGGTGAGCATTAGGGAGCTTTGAGCTACAAAATGCTCAGGTTTAATGGAAGTGTATACTTAGGAAGTGTAAACTTAGGGCTGTATTTACTATACACATCAAACTGCACTAGCCACATCTGAATGATTAGACCCCTTTTTACTAGCCCCAGCCCGTATGTCTGATTATTTTAATAAAAGCTATTTTTAGAAAGCTGTTGCAGGAAGCATAATTTCTGTTTTATATATACACGATATGGGCCAAATTAAAAAAGAAGAGGTTTTCCTGACCTGTAAAGATGCTTTCCACCCTCAACATCCCTTGAACTTACTTCCGCTATCGGTTCTCTTACTAACTTTAATCTCAAAAGTTCTAAGTCTCCAAACAAAGCAAACAAAATAAGAAAACAAGGATCAAATGGTAAGATCTGGTGCTGCTCTCTCTAACCTCTATGCCCTAGGCACAGGCCCGCAAGGACC
This sequence comes from Glandirana rugosa, assembly GCA_018402905.1. Taxonomy (NCBI): domain Eukaryota; kingdom Metazoa; phylum Chordata; class Amphibia; order Anura; family Ranidae; genus Glandirana; species Glandirana rugosa. Next base: position 221,147 of record BLSH010542214.1, read on the forward strand.
ATTATAGTAAATACAATCCTTCATACTCTATTGCTGACCATACATGCAACAATTTTCCATCTAATTAGTAGTTTGAACCATAGGTTTAATCAATCATTTAATACAGCACCCATGGTAAAGATGTACACATCGTGATGACCTTATCCGAGCTCTGTATAGCCTTGTTCTTTACCATTGGTTACCTTACTTGGGTACAGGCGGTCCCCGGGTTACAAACATCCAACTTACAAATGACTCCTACTTACAAATGGAGGGAGACAACAAGAAGAGAGAGGAAATCTACCCATAGGAAGGGAAATTCACTCCTGTAAGAGTTATAATGGGAAAAAGGTTTCTCCACTGAAGCTTTATCACCAATCCTTGTTTCCACAACAACTCAAAATTTTCAAAATCCAATTTTCAATGGGACAGAAAGTGAGGTGAAATCTTCTGAACAGGGGCTCAGACAGCAAAACAAATGTTACAGGGGTGTTAACTCTTCTCTATGCTATCCAAAAATCTTAAAAATAATTTTTTTGGCTGGAGCTACACTTAAAAAATGTACCTGTTCCAACTTACATACAAATCCAACTTATGAAAATAAACCTACAGACCCTATCTTGTTTGTAACCCGAGGACTGCCTGTATTGATACTTTTGTACTCTGAATACTAAATGCTTTCTTGATATCTCTTGATTGATATCTGTAATTTTATGTTGGCAAATTCAATATAAACATCTTTCAACAACAAAAAAAAAACAAAAACGATGTACACATTGACCAATTACGTTCAATGAAAAAACTGTTTTGATTGGTTATTAGACCAAAAACCAAATACAATTATTACAGCTTGAATGCCCCAATCTGTTATCCTAGCCGACTGGCCAAGAGGTTTGCAGGTCAGGTTGAATAACAGCTCATCAGACACAACGAGAGCTACAACAAAATGGCACCCATCTGCACACTGCTTGTGTGGCATGCTTCACTCCCCAGTAGGGACCTCTACGATTAAACCCCTACTGGGTGAACCATGCTAGAGAGGGTTCTCCTATAGATAGGAGACCAAGTTGAAGCCAAGTTTTACTAAGAGGAGCTCACTACATGCCATTACGATGTGTAGATAGGTGACATTTTGCTTTGATTGGTTGATTTCTTCAACCAAAAATTACCCAAATTGTGCTTCTTCTGAAAGGATCTTGAGTATCATGATACCAGGAAAAGATATTTGTTTCCATTTTTGATTAAAAACCATAATTTTGCTCTTTAAAGGACTGAAATAGTGATGAAAAGTAATCCGTATTCGCTTGGTCTAATTAAAATATTGAAATGATTGGCTCAATAGCACTAATCCATTTATGTCCAACATATGACTTTTATTTTGTCTTCTGTCGTTTGAACGTACATCCTCAACATCATAAACGTGATAGCAATAGAACCCGCCTTCCTTATCTGCTGTTCTATTCTTTAATGTTCTCATCTTAAACGTGTCAGGGAACAGGTGTGCTCTCTGCATTAGCAAGTCATGTTTAACAATGATTAGCCGGGAAGGCAGCAGACAAAATGTAATTAAAAACGCTGAGATTTCGCAGATGCATTTAATTCAATTTAAACAGCACTTAAAACAGAGAAATAGATACAGATCTAGTTATGCTGTTGGGCCGACTAATTATCTGAAGTAAAGCCAGCCACGGACAAACTATGGTCTGAGACTCGCAACAAGTGGGACCGCTGGGCATAGGTTCATAGTACAGTAGTCTCTGATAATTGATCGGAGGGGAGCATAGCAGTAGATTCCAGGTGCCGGCTTTTTTTATTTTTCTTTTTTGTTTCTTCCTTGCTAAATTGAAATGTTGAATAGTACTAATAGGATGTGGCCCTATCATCTTACATGGGCAAATGTGACAGACAATCCAGACTATCATCTGAACAAGCCGTGGCATGTGTACAGCTCCTTTCAGCTCTTTTAGATGAGTGGTTGGGAAAGGGGGGGGGGCAGAAAAACCTTGGCTCAAATGTTAGTCCTTAATCCTTAAAGAGGAACTGCACTTTTGTTGAGAAAAAAACATTGCCCTCTGGGTGTTCTATGTACATCGCAGGGATTTTAACAAACTGTGTTGCAGATTCCTTCCTTTTGTTATTCCGAAGAAATAGCTGTTTGTTTATCTGTGTCTGAATCTGTGTGGGAGTGGTTTTATAATTATCAATCAGCTGCTGCACCTGCAGGGCTCTAATGAAGAAAGTGACAGGGTCTATATCCCTTTAGACATGATTTTCCTTTGGGAGTATCTCACCAAAACTGACATTTTTTTTGGTAGGGGATGCCCAAAATCTGACTTGCAGTCCTCTGGTAAAATCAGTAAGCCAATCACACAAGCAGGAAATTACATTTATATGGGGCGTTCTGGGAATTGTCTTTGCTGCTAAGGCCAGTTATAGGTGGGGGCAGGGCCATTTGTTTGTACTTTTGGAATACTGGTGAGGGGATGCACTGGACACCTTCACCTTCACTGCCATTGTGATACATGCTTGGTGTCCATTGCACCCCTGTGCCTTTAATCAGGGGTAAGCTCTCTCCAGACTTACCTGCCCTCTAACTATCCATCATAAAGTATGTGCTTCCACTTTGAGGGCTCTCAAAATTGAATGAGTTAGAACTGCAGGTAATAATGGGGTGCCGTGAAGTGTTTCGTAGCTTACACATGTATTTGCAAATGTGTGCAAACTAAAGCCCTGGTTTTAACGCAAACTGTCAGACAGGATAATTTAGTTGGTTGCATGCTGGCTGGTAAGTGAGCTGGGAATTTTCTATGGTTTTGTTTTGCATGCGTTGCCCTTCCACGTGCTCCTTGCTGCAAAGGCCAGTTATAGGTGGGGGCAGTGTCATTTGTTCGTTCTGTATACCAACTGTGCACATAACACCTTCAGGTAGCCATATTGCATTTTACAGAAATTACAGAGCTGCAGATTGAAAAGGAAAGGTACATTTTAAAGAGGAAGCAAACTTCCATGAATTGTTTGTACCTATAGGCAAGCCTATAATAAGGCTTACCTATAGGTACTGTAAATATTTCTGAAAACGTGCGCCGTTCAGAAGATATTTACTGTATATGCAGCTGATGATGCTGTTTCTTCAGAGCCCTGTGCCATGGCTGGTGGCTCCCGCAGGCACGTGCGCAATTTACTCCTTGAGCATGCCCACGGGTCGGGCGGACTCGATGTCCGCCGGCGACCAGCGATCACCTACTACAGAGGCAGAACGGGGTTCTGCCTATGTAAAAACTGCGAATGCCCATTCTGTCAGGGGACATGGCACAGATCTACTGTTCCCAGTGATCGGGAACAGTCAGATCTGTCATGTCCCTGCTAGCCCAGCCCCCACACAGTTAGAACACACATAGGGAACACATTTAACCCCTTAATCACCCCCAGAGTTTAGCCCCTTCCCAGCCAGTGACATTTATACAGTAATCAGTGGCTATTTTTAGCTCTGGTCGCTGTATAAATGTCATTGGTCCCAAAAAGTGTCAAAAGTGTCTGATCTGTCCGCCGCAATGTTGCAGTCATGATAAAAATCGCGGGTCGCCGCCATTACTAGTAAAACAAAAATAATAATAAAAATGCCATAAATCTATCCCCTATTTTGTAGATGCGATAACTTTTGCACAAACTAATCAATATACGCTTATTGGGATTTTTTTTTACCAAAAATATGTAGAATATATATCGGCCTAAACTGATGAAGAGATTCATTTTTTAATTTTTTTTTAATACCGGTATTTATTATAGCAAAAATTTAAAAATATTGATTTGTTTTCAAAATTATCGCTCTTTTTTTGTTTATAGTGCAAAAAATAAAAACCACAGAGGTGATCAATTACCACCGAAAGAAAGCTCTATTTGTGGGAAAAAAAGGATGTCAATTTTGTTTGGGTACAGCGCCGCACAACCGCGCAATTGTCAGTTAAAGTGACGCAGTGCCGAATCGTAAAAAATGGCCTATGCAGGAAGGGGGTAAATCCTTCCGGAGCTGAAGTGGTTAAAGTGGTTGTAAGCTACAGACATGAAATACTGTATGAACAAAGCATATCCCTCTATAGTGTGTACTTATCTCAAGTAAGAGTACTAAGTGTCACTTTTGTCTGCTGAATCACTTTGGTTTTCCTGACACCAGAGAAAAATGGTTACAAGGGAGAGAGCTCCAGCTGATTGACAGCCTCAGTACTGTTCCTGTGAGCTGTATGGAGAGGAGTGGGACCCTTCCCTCCAATAAGCTCTCAAAGCTCTCCTCACTAAGCTCTGCAGAGTGGAACTTCAACTCCCCACCCCCCTTTTTTATGAACTCTCAGACAAGCTTTATAATTCAGCACTTTGAAAGGATGTAGAGAGGACTGCAGATAGACAACTTTTATAGGAGGATTTGTTTCATCTCTGTATATCACATGAGGCCAGCCACATCACTGGATATATGCAAGAGTTACAACCACATTAAGAAAGTAACTCCACTTTTGTTCAGAAAAAATGTACATTACAGGGATTTTAACAAACTGTGTTGCAGATTGGTACCTTTTGTTATTCTAAAGAAATCCCTGTTTGTGTCCGTGTGGAAAGTGAATCTAATGGGAGTCATTTCATAATTATCATTCAGCTGATGCACTTGCAGGGTTCTAATGAGAAAACTTTCAGGGTCTGCATCCCTTTAGACATGATATCCTATTGGAAGTATCTCACCAAAAATGCCATTTTTGTTGCAGGGGATGTCTGAAATCTGACTTGTATCTTAGTGCAGGCTTATGGGAAAATGTTTAAGCCAATCACACAAGCAGGAAATTATGTTTCTGGGGGGCATTCTGTAACATATTCTGTGTACAGAACACCTCCAAATGACCACATGGCATTTTTACAGAAAATTACCGAGCTTCAGATTGAAAAGGAAAGGTATTTTTTCTTAACATTTAATTACAATACGACTTGTGTCGCAATTGTATACGCTATATTATTTTCCTTTTATTTGTTATTTTTTTCCCACGAAAGTGAATTTACCCTTTAAAGCAGGAATGTTACTGGTTGGAGCACCAGGTGAAATAAAGGAAAAAGGCTTAAAAAAAGAAAACCCAAACTCTTGTTTTTGGGTTTATACTAGGGTTGTCCAGATACCACTTTTTTAAGAACGAGTACAAGTACCGATACTTTTTTTCAAGTACTCGCCGATACCGATTACCGATACTTTATTTTTAATGTCATGTGACAGTGGTACTGATATGCAGCACTGATGGGCAATGATAGGTGGCGCTGATGAGGCGTGGACTGTCAGTAGTTTTTAATTGAATTTTTTTTTCACTATTTTATTTTTTACAATTCATTTTTTTATCATTTTCTACAATTTATAGTTTTTTTTACAAAGCTTTCTTTTTTTTGGGAGTGGAAAATGCCATTGTTTTTTTTTAATTTTATTTTTAAATCATTTTTACAATTTTACTTAAAATTTTTTTTTTTTGCGTTTATTTTTTATGACCCCTGTTGGGGGGGGGCTTTGGTGAGATGTCAGGGGTCTAAACAGACCCCCAACATCTCCTCTTTGAGACAGGGAGAAAGGGGCTGAGGATAGAGATTCTCCAGTCCCTTTCTCACTACCAGGAAGTTATAACATTTGCTGGTTATAGCAACCTGGCTACAAAAGAATGAATTAAAAGTTATGTACGCTCTCCATTTGGTGCCTGCACTGCAGTACTAAAACAGAAATTGAGTCATCTATAGATGATGCCCTCTGAGACAAATGATTTGCCATTTTTAATGAAATGCAAACAACACAGTACACAGTACTATACATTACCAATAGCTTCAGCCTGATTTTAATATATATTATTAGGATGGGATGTTACTCATACGTACTATGAGGACCTGTGATATTGAACCTAATGCATTAATTAAATAAGCTTTTAGCTTACATGAGGAATAGAATTCTATAGAAGAGAAGAACAAGGGCTGCCAAGCTTTGCAGAGGTTATATAAAGGTTTAACATCATCATTTGAAGTTTCCTAATCCAATAAATCTACCCGGATAAAAGCAAGAACATCAATGACTACCGATGGCAGTTTAGTTTATAGTTCTGAACCTAAAAATTACACAGAAGGTGTAATGTAAAGATGTAGAGGTTTGACACTTTGCCCCCCCGGGGGGGGGGGGGGGGTCTGCTG
>BLSH010542214.1:227667-240633 GCA_018402905.1 Glandirana rugosa
GGGTATTTGGGGGGGGGGGGGGGGTCTGCTGGTAACTGGTTCTCCTACCTCTGCACAGCCCGGCAGCAGGAATATTCCGCTTGCATCCAAACACAAAAAAAAAACAGTTCCTTGGCTTTGTTTTTGATTTTTTATTAGGGGGTGACAACTTGGATGGGGTGAAGGGATTTATGGGATGCCTAACTTGAGGCAAGGGGGGGGACAGTCCATACACATGTAGGCGCCACCCGTTCCCCAACCATAGCTGGAGCCTCCCGAGGCTGCTTTGGCTTCTGTGCAGAGCTGCAAGAGCTGGGACGGTGATAATAATGGGGGATTTTAACTACCCGGAGAGTAACTAGAGTAATGGCACTGCTGGGACAGTTAAAGGGCAAAAATGTATAAACCTATTACAGAACAATTTTATGGTCCAGTTTATTGAGGCCCCAACTAGGAATGGTGCTTTTCTGGACCTGGTAATCTCAAACCATGCAGAGATTATTACCAATATTCATATAAAAGAACATCTGGGTAACAGTGACCATAACATGATTTCATTTGATGTAAGCTGCAAGCAACAAATACATAGTGGAAAGATAAAAACACTTAATTTTAAGAGAGCAAATTTTACAAGGATGAGGGCTGCTCTCCAGGACTTAGACTGGGAGGGAATATTGGCATCGATGAACACAGAACAGAAATGGGAATTTAAAAAAAACTGTATGCAAACTCACTGTAAGGTATATTCCCATGGGCAATAAGTTTAAAAGGCTAAAAATAAAACCTATGTGGCTCACGGCTAAAAAGTTATAAATTATAAGAAAAGAGCATTTAAAAAATATAAAAATGAAGGAACACTATCATTTTTAAATGTTGCAAAGAATATAACAGAATATGTAAAAAGGAAGACAAGGATGCAAACATTCAAAACGAATGACAGACTGCAAAAGGTAGTAGGACAAAACCCCAAAAATTCTTCAAATATAGTAAATAGTAAAAAGGTCAGCATGTAGGCCCTTTACAAAATAATCTAGAGTGCTTGACTAGGAACAAAGAGAAGGCAAACTTATTAAATACATTCTTCAGCTCTGTGTATACAAAGGAGCATGGGGGGGCTCATGTCCACAATGGGGGTGGTAGGGACACAGCCACAAAGGATTCACAATGGCTTAAAAGTGAAATGGTCCGGAAGTATTTAGACAGAATAAAGGTAGATAAAGCGCATGGACCAGATGGCATTCATCCACGGATCCTAAAGGAATTGAGCTCTGTCATTTCAAAGCCATTGTATCTCATTTTTAGGGACTCCTTATTGACTGGAATAGTACCACTGGATTGGCGTAGGGCCAATGTGGTGCCCATATTTAAAAAGGGATCAAGGTCTTTACCAAGTAACTATAGACCTGGTAGTTTAACTTCTATAGCTGGGAAGATACTGGAGAGTTTAATAAAAGACCACATAGATGAGTTCTTGTTGGAAGAAAATGTTTTAAGCAGCAGACAGCATGGATTCCTGAATTACAGAAGTTGTCAGGCAAATCTGATTTCTTTTTATGAGGAGGTAAGTAAAACCTTGGACAGAGGGGTGGCTGTGGACGTGGTATACTTGGATTTTGCAAAAGCGTTTGACACCGTTCCCCACACACGGCTAATGTGTAAGGTAAAGTCTACAGGCATGGAAAGATCAGTTTGTAAATGAATAGAAAACTGGCTAAAAGACTGAATTCAGAGAGTAGTGGTTAATGATTCTTATTCTGAATGGTCTAAGGTTATCAGTGGTGTACCCCAAGGTTCAGTGTTGGGACCCTTACTTTTCAATATATTTATAAATGATATAGGGTCTGGGATTAAAAGTACCATTTCAGTGTTTGCAGATGACACCAAGCTATGCAGTGGAATAACTTCCTTACAGGATGTCTCCAACTTACAAGCCGACCTCAATGCACTGTCCAATTGGGCGACTATGTGGCAAATGAGGTTTAATGTTGATAAATGTAAAGTTATGCATTTGGGAGCTAAGAATATGCATGCATCATACGTACTAGGGGGAGTACAACTGGGGGAATCCATAGTGGAGAAGGATCTGGGGGTTTTGGTAGATCATAAGCTTAATAATGGCATGCAATGCCAAGCTGCAGTTTCCAAAGCAAGCAAAATCCTTTCTTGTATTAAGAGAGGAGACTCCAGAGATAGAGACATAATTTAGCCCCTGTACAAATCATTAGTAAGACCTCATCTGAAAAATGCAGTTCAGTTTTGGGCACCAGTTCTCAAAAAGGATATCAGGGAGCTGGAGAAAGTGCAGAGAAGGGCAACCAAACTAATAAGAGGCATGGAGGAGCTCAGCTATGAGGAAAGATTAGAGGAACTGAATGTATTCCCTTGAGATGAGGAGATTAAGGGGGGATATGATCAACATGTACAAATACATAAGTGGTCCATATAGTGACCTTGTTGTTGAGTTATTTACTTTAAGGTCATCACAAAGGACAAGGGACACTCTTTAAGTCTAGAGAAAAAAGATTTCATCCCCCAGAGGCGGTTTTGGCCAGCATGGTAGATTGCTTTAAAAGAGGCCTGGATTCTTTCCTTAATGTAAATAGTATAACTGGATACTAACATTTTTAGGTAAAGTTGATCCAGGGTGAATCCAATTGCCTCTCGGGGGATCAGGAAGGACGTTTTTCCCCCGCAAATTGGATCCATGCTTTGCTGGGGTTTTTTTCCTTCTTCTAGATCAACTGTGGGTGAAGGTTTGGATATGGGATTGTATCGTTATATACTGTATAATTTTGTCTATTTTTTTTTCTGGTTGAACTAGATGGACTTTTTTCAACCTGACTAACTATGTACTTTCCAGGTCCGGCCCAGCCCTCTCCTTGTGTAGAACTGCTTCAGCTACACTGCTTACAGGCACTACCAGCCCTCCTGGCTGCTTTGAAGATCTACCATGAAAAAAGGTGTTAAGCACAACGGTGTCCTTTTAGAAAGCTTGCTAAATGTTGCAGTCTCTCCATGTGAGACTGTGGGTCTGTGGCTGGAACAACAACTTGATAAAAATAATGTTCTTTAGCAAGGAACATACACATTAATAATTATGCTACTAAAATGAGTGTGTGTTGTAAATTTCCTCCAGCATTGCTCCTGTTTCTTCTTGCTGGAGGCTGCCATTTTGCTGAAGCCCCGTGCCCCTGAACAGCAGTAGGCTTCAGGCTGCCAACAGATCATCCTCTGCAAATTCGGCACAGTGACTAAAAATATAGAGCAACTGAGCATGTGCAGAGCAGGGTGAGACAGTGTATTAATGGATTTTAGACAGTATAGGCACTTATTTTTAATGTTTTGCTTAGCTATACCTGCAAAAAGGGGCCAACCTGAAGGTTCTGTGTAGGGCCTGGGCCTAGCATCCAAAAGGGCTCTATAGTATTTGATTTCCCCCACAAAGAACCTTCATTTCATTTCATTTTGTCCTCCCTGAACACCCCCCACGACCACTACCATCAACATGCTAATACCATTTTTAAATGTTTTTATTACATAATTTATTTTTGACCCAGTGATATCATAATTGTGTCTCTGTCTCCTTCTCTATGCAGCGCAGGTGGATCATGGCTGATGGGATGGACTGGCAGGGTGCTGTACATAGCTTCCTGACAACATTACTCTACCCCAGTGCTCCTCTCAAGTGTCCTCAGCAACAATGCAAGCAGTGGGATGGCTCTTGGGAGAAGTTATGCAAATATCAAAAGGCCATGGTGGAAAGTTAGTCTGGAGGAGTAGGCATTCCTAGGCAGGCTACATTTACATGCAGATCACTCTAGATCAATGGTCTCCAAACTACGGCCCAGGGGCCAGATGTGGCCCTTTGCTTGCTTTTATCTGGCCCTTGGAGCACTATTTCATCCACTGATACCAACAGTGGGGCATAATCCCTCTCCCCCCTGGGACCAGTGAAGGGGCACAATTCCTTCCAATGATACCAATGATGGGGCATAATTCCTTCCAATGACATCAATGATGGGGCACAATTCCTCCCACTGACACCAACAATTGGGTTCAATGACACCAATGATGGGCCAGACTTCCTCCCAATGACACCAACGATGGGACACAATTCCTCCCACTGACACCAACAATTGGGTTCAATGACACCAATGATGGGCCAGACTTCCTCCCAATGACACCAAAGATGGGACACAATTCCTCCAACTGACACCAACAATTGGGTTCAATGACATCAATGATGGGCCAGATTTCCTCCCAATGACACCAACGATGGGACACAATTCCTCCCACTGACACCAACAATTGGGTTCAATGACACCAATGATGGGGAAGACTTCCTCCCAATGACCCCAACGATGGGACACAATTCCTCCCACTGACACCAAAGATGGGGCAATGTTTTTTCCCGCTGAGGTCTGGATTTTTCTACTCCCATTGGCCACAGTCCAGCCCCCCCTGAAATCTGAAGGACAGTAAACTGGTCCCCTGTTTTAGAAAGTTTGGAGACCCCTGCTCTAGATAACACACACATATGATACTGATCCTCCATGATTGAAATAACTGAAATCCAAACAATAAAAGGGGCAGATCAGGCTGTGAGGCTGGGGAGGAAGGAACTAGATGATGCTGGATGTCCTTTAGCTAGGAAATGGGTGGGGTCTGTCTGTTTTTCCGCAGCTTCTAATGCACACTGTAGGAACATAGGCACCCTCTCTTGCTCATTCCCAAGATGGACTAGGGACTATGGGAGGTACAATATTCATTGAGTAGTGTACATGACTGTGACTCACGTGCACTGCTCGCTGGGGGGGGGGGGGGGGGTTGGGGGCTCATGGAGGACATTACAAGGAGGCAGAAAACAGTAAAAGATTATTACATGAAAAATAGATGACATGGCCATTAAGTAGTGGATGTGTATGGATTACTTTACTGGGGGAATAAGGATATTGTTTAGTGTCACTTTAATCTCCAAAGGCATCTGACATCTTCATCTGTATTCAGCAGTTTTGTAGAAAGTACAGCTGCTCTTTAATTGCTTTTTCTAAACTATTCAGCTTAATGATGAACATATTTATATTAAATAATTCACTCTGCACATTACCCAGTACTGAAATGACAGTTAAAAGCCGAGGAGCAAACTGTTCCGACTTAGTACATTAAATGGCAGCTCAGGAGACGTAACGCGGCCTCTCTCATTGTCACTCTCTACAATAAAAAGGCAGCCGTCACCTCATGGCGCATGAAAAATTCAACCGCTACGGTGACCACCAAACTGCAGCTTGGTCACTACTTTTCTTTTACGCTCTTTTACCAGGCCTGTTGTTTCCCAAAAATGAAAGTGTTTGTGATTTAATATTTGATTAGATTTCCTTAGGCAGTAAGAACTCTGTTACAATGTAGGAGGAGAAAATGAGAACGCAGTCACGATTTTTTGTTCTGCCTGTGAGGGGTGACTTAATGAAAAATGCCCCCTCAAAGTTGGAATGAGAAGAGGGACTTGATTACGATGAGCAAAGGGAATAGCCCGCTCGGGGCTCTGGCACAGACGGCGTACACGGGGTGAAAAATCAGAAATGTATCTGGAATAGTTAAGCACGATATAAAAAGAGCACAATGTGAAAAATACAACCGGCCGGTTGTTTTTCCATTTTTATTATTGTTCTATACGGTTCCTTAAATTTTACAGAGATTCCGCCAATGAGGTCTCCATATTGGAGTTCTCAGATGCCCATGTCATCATTATACCTCCATACCTCTTAGCTTTCTGAGATGAGAAATAGGTACACCTTTTTAGCACAAAGTGCATCAACAAAGGGCAAATCCCTGTCACTGACATTTTTTTTTTTATATAATAAATTTCTATTGATTTTCAAGACAAAAAATACACATACAAATTTACACATAGCCAAATAGGGCAAAGATAAAGATAAAACAAGGATACATGTTCAAATGTGTCTGACCTATTATGAGACGTTGTCCCACCACAGGTACCTATAAATGACCGAAGTCTGATGTCAATCTTCATGGTCACCTAGGGGTAGGAGGGCCCCCCCCCGCAGGCACTCCAACCGGGAACTAACGCCCCCCCCCGTAAAGTCACACCTGCATTTACACAAACAGTAAAGACTCAATATGCAAAGACTGATTGGATAAACCAACAAGAGCTTTTTATACCAATATTTTTCCTTTACATTGGGGCTCAAAATAACAAGTGTAACAATTTAGAGTTTGAATGAAAAGTGTAGAGCTTGTTCCACACGTGGCACACACATTGAATTTTTATAAACCTGCACTGCAATGCATTGCAGTGTCTTTCTTGAACCCTCTTTTTGGGAGCTGCACTATAGGAAAAAAAAAAAACATGCCCACGCAGCCCATGTAGCGGTCTGTGGGTTTAAATCCCCACTCTTCTTTGAGCACTGCTTGTGGGAAAGATCTGAGCAATCCTGATTGGTCAGCGCCAGCACGGAGCATTGCTCTGATTCATCCTGGATGCGCTGCACAGAGAAGAGGGAGAAGAGCGGGGGTTTCATGGGCTGCATGGGCATAGACAGCTCAGCACGCATGGAGGAAAGTACAGCAGGGACCGGTGGGGTGGGGTGGGGTGGGGAAGGAGTACAGTGTTAGGTCAACTTTTCAGTTTTTCCGAGAAGGTGAATTATTAACACTTTAAGGTCGCACACTGGTGTGACCTGGGATCTGACTTGTGTCATATGAAATGTTTCCCTATGAGGGCTGTCTTAACTGATCTGACACAAGTCGTTCCGACTTTTGAAAAGGTTCCTCTATGACTTGGTCCGACTTTAATATGACTTCAATGCCACATAGTGTAAAATGTCACATCAAAGTCGTATCAAAGCCGGATTCCAAAGTTGCAAAGTCGTGTGACTTTGGAGTCAGGCTAGTGTAAACCAAGCCTAAAGCGGATTTTCCCTCTCAGAATACTTTCCTCATCTCCATCCTACAGGTACCGGCCTTCATTTATTTATTTATTTTAAGAAAAGGTCTCGCAGGAGGAGACAGGTCCAGCGGTGTGTCATTGAGAGGCAATGGCTGAGCCCGGGAGAGCCTCCTGATTATGTCCCAGGAGAAAATGGCAGTGCAGGACCCAAACTACAGCTGCAGGAAGCTGGCTGCTGCATTCTTAACAATGGATAAACATACAAATACTTGGGGGGCACACCCTGACTATGCCTCACATTAAAGATGGTGCTGCCATAAGACTATACAAACAGAGCAAAACATTTGATGCAGTAGTGGGCTTAAGCACTGTTTGGCCATATGGTGTCACTAAATCCCCCTATTAGCTTATTCGTTTATTATGCTCAGGTGCTTTAAGTAGCCTTGTAGGATTTACATGACATTTTTGTATGTGTGCGCTGTAATATTTTGCAATATTTTGCTTAATAATGGATGACTAATCAGCTGTCGGTTCCCCATTGACAGCTGAACATAAAAAATAAAACATTTCCGCCAATAAAAAGTTGTGACAAAAACGGCGTGGGGGTCCCACCCAATCCACACCGGACCCTTTCGGGTCTGGTACGGATTTTAAGGGGAGCCCACACCAATGTAAAAAAAATGGTGTGGGGTCCCCCCAAAATCCATACATTACCCTTATCCGAGTATGCATCCTGGCAGCCCAGGAAAGGGGTGGGACAAGCGATTGCCCCCCCCTCCCCTGCACCCTGAAGCATACCAGGCCACATGCCCTCAACATGGGGGGGGTGCACTGGTCAGTGACGTTACAGAGGACCAGGTGTTGTCGGGCGTGCCCGCCCCTTAGCTATTTAAAGTGATTGTAAAGGCTGAAGGTTTTTCATCTTAATGGGTTCTATGCAGTAAGATAAAAAAACCTTCAGTGTGCAGCAGCCCCCCTTATACTTACCTGAGCCCCATCTCTATCCAGCAATGTTGCAGCAGTGTTTCGGTTGCCCGGGACTTCCTTCCTCATTGGCTGAGACAGCAGCCTGGCACCATTGGCCTGTGCTGCTGTCAATCAAAGTCAGTTAGTCAATGAGAAGAGAAAGGGGGTGGGGCCGGGCTGGGGCTGGGGCGCGGGTCTCTGTCTGAATGGGCACAGGGTCCCACTGCTTGCAGTGGGGCACTCAACAGGAGGGAGGGGCCCGCAGCACCAATGAGTGACTGGAGTAGAGGAGGACCCAGGCTGCTCTGTGCAAATCCACTTCACAGAGCAGGTAAGTATGACATGTTTGTTATTTTTAATAAAAAAAAAAACAAGACTTTCCAATCCCTTTCAGAACTGTCACACAGCTGTGCAGGAAGACAGCAGGAGCCTTCAGCGCAAGTGGAACATTTTTTTTCCTTATTTCCTTTTTCGGGTCAGCGGTGGCGGTGGGCCTGAAAGGGTCTAGTATGAATTTGGGGGGAGCCCCACACTGTTTTTTTTTTGGATCAAATTCGTGTTCAAAACTGATCCGATGTGCGACCGCAGCACCGCAGTGCTCAAAAAACACACAGGACTCTTTTCAAATTGGCAGCGAATTCGCACTGCCGCTACACCGCACATATGTGAACCAGCTCCATAGAAAGCCGGCTTGATTGACATGCCATTCGAATCGTATGCGATTCAAAATGCAGTTCACATATATGTGAACAGTGTCACCCAGAAGACTGTTCTGCATGATGGGGATGTGTAAATCTCAGGAGTGGATGGAGAGAAATAAAAATCCTTTGGCAGGTAAAACGGCTCCTTTATATGTATTTCATCTATGTATTTAGTTGTTTGCTTGGCATTCAGCTTTAAGGGAATATTTTTATGGCTCAGGCCAGCACTTGAACAGATTAATGTCAGTTTGACATTACACAGTACATCTGAGTGCAAAGCTACTGAATTCTGCAGCAAGGAATTGACAATGTGCTTACGAGGGGATTTTCCAACATTTTGTTTTTGAAGTGAATTAGGGATAAGCAGCTTAGATTCTGCAATTGCAGATTCATCATGGTTAGACAGCAAAGAGTAAACAGCATTAGAGAATACTCGGCACGGTATGTGAATTACTGAGTGGGTGCGTTTGCCTGCAGTTTGTTTTCTATTTTATCATAACATGACTATTCAACATCACACAGATCTGCAAGTGGAAAAGTTAAAGAGGGACTCCAGGCCAAAAAGTAAAAACATTTTTCAAGCAATTATGATAGCGACTGCTGTAAATTCTTTCATTCTGAATGAAGTGAGACCCCTTTGCAAGACACCGATTTACTTCTAGATTTCAAGTGCCCCTCATCAAGTCCTCTAATATACAACATCATGTCAACCTGGGGCACACATAAATAATAAGCAAGCATGTTGTAGCACATAGCTGTCATGTCAGCAAATATTTCTGTGTATGGTATGTCAAAGCAGGGCTGCCGAGAACGCTTCCAGAAGAAGATATACAAAATATGCAAATAACGACTTTCTTGCTGTCACTATTTGCATAGGCAGGGATCCGCCCCTGCCCTTTATACTGCTCTTTATATGCCAGTGTTTGGGTCTGATGATGCTGAGACTCTGGCCATAGTACGGTTTAATGCTGTTTTTTGTTGTTTTTCTTATTTTTATTTTACTATACCATGCTTTTACAGTAAACCTCTTAGTAACTTTATGAGTCTACTTAATACTTCCTTGCATGTCACAAAAATCAGTAACAGTATCATTTTTAAAGGCTGTCAGCCTTAGGGACCATGTTTCATGTTGCACCTATAGTATAGAATATAGTGACATTCCCCAGGCTTCTACCCCCCACAACCCCCACCACACACACATACACACATACACATATAAATATGCTTCTGTTTAATTCTGAATTTGGTGAAGACGTGCATGGCTCTGCTCACATAGCTGCATCATCCATTCATATACATCTGTGAGGGACTACAAGTTCCATCTTCCACCAGGGTAGAGGCACTAATAATTTTCAATGGAGCCCACATGCAGTGACATCACCACACTTGTGGTTCATTGTTTACTTCCTCCAGCCCCATAACTGAACATGGAATTTGCCTTTAACCGATTCCCGACCGGCTCGCATAGATTTACTGCTGTAGAGTGGCTCTGTCCCGACGGCTCGCGCGTGCGCTGTAGCGGGCAGGCTGCGATTGCCTAGCAGAGAGGAAGAACAGGTAACCGCCGATGAAAACTCGCTGGTTCAGTCAGTGGGCATGTAAGAGATCTACTGATCCCTGTCACTGGGATCAGTTAGATCTCTTATGCCTATGGTAGCCCAGCCCCCTCACAGTTAGAACACACCTAGGGAACACAGTTAACCCCTTCACTGACCCCTGCAGGTTAACCCCTTCACTGCCAATGACATTTATACAGTAATCAGTAGCTATTTAAATTTCTGATTACTGTATAAATGTCATTGGTCCCAAAAAAAGTGTCAAAAATGTCTGACATGTCCGCCCCAATATCACAGTTCCAATGAAAATGGCAGATCACCGCCATTACTAGTAAAAAAAAAAAAAAAATTGTAAAAACGCCAGAAATGAATTCTCATGGTTTGTAAACACGGCAACTTTTGCGCAAACCAATCAAAAAACGCTGATTGCAACTTTTATTAGCTTCGGCTAACGGAAATTTTCACAAAACATCACTAAGTTGGAAACCTTGGAAGGCTAGATAACAAAAAATAAAAAATAAAAAGGGCGAACCGAGTCACTACCAACTGTCAAACTCCCTTTCATGATAGGCCGGGGTGGCCCCCCACTCACAGGACACAGTTTGCTCCCCTGTGGGGTGTCCAGTGAGGGGGGAAAGTCCCTAGTCCCTCAGAAAGCCCTATTACCCACATGAACACACGGCCACAATGCCAATAACTTTGACCACAGTATCACCATTAGGTATCGCTTGACCAATCTATACGTTCATCCCTACTGTGCTGTTGCAGTAGATACCACTCAGCTTAACACCAAAGTTATGCTCCTGCTATTCTTAATATCTCTATATCTCAATATCTTTAGATTTGTATCTAGAAATGATTCAACCTGCTAGACTTAACTGTATCTTACTTAATTGTATCTTACTCGAGCCGGGGAATGCCCAGAGGCTCTGTTTTGTATTGTTTCTTACAAAACCAAATAAATATTATTAAAATGAAAAAACGCTGATTGCAATTTTTTTTACCAAAAATATGAGGAAGAATATAAATCGGCCAAAACCAATGAATACATTTGTTTCTTTATATATTTTTTTTGGATATATATTTTAGCAAAAAGTAAGAAATATTGGGGTCTTTTTTGCAAAATGGTCGCTCTTTTTTTGTTCATAGCGGTGATCAGAAAAAAATTCAGAGGTGATCAAATACCACTAAAAAAAAGCTCTATTTGTGGGAAAAAAAGGAAGCAAATTTTGTTTGGGTACAACGTCGCACGACCGCACAATTGTCAGTTAAAGCGACACAATGCCGAATCGCAAAAAGCCCTCTGGTCCTAACGTGGGAAATCCTTCCGGTCCTTAAGTGGTTAATGAATGAAAATTTTACTTTTTATAATTAAAAGCCACCCTTGAGTTCCAGATGAGAGGCCTAGGCAATATCATAGGCCTAAAGCAGGCAGGCAGAAATGTTTCCTCTATGTCCTCTGCTTCAGTGATCAGACTGCAACACTGTAGCAACTCACAAGGTAAGAGGCTACAGCAAGATCTGATCTGGGCGAAAATTTGTGAATACAAGTGAAACCTGCACAAGCACCAGGATTTACTTGATTGTGCCAACATCTTAGAGCAGGAATAAAACCCGAATAGGGCTTATAACCGTTCACCACCCTATCCAAATTGAAAACAAGTTTTGGCTTTACATACACTTGAAGATTGATGTATTAAAAATAGAAACATGCTATTAGGCAGTTTTTGCAGCAATGCTGATGATTAAATAGTGGCAACAGCCATACCCAAAAGTATTGCATCTTAAAACATTTGCTGCTCCACCCATAAACTGTAATAGGAGAAAACAAAATGCACTACAAAAAATCCTAATTTTATGATACATAGTATACTGTATCAAACTACATATTATATTATATTATATTATATTATATTATATTATATTATATTATACCATACTAGATTATATGATTCTGCTCTGGTAGTTCTGCTTTGCGCAGCATGAACCTGGCTTCCTTGCAATGCCTGAATTCTGGGTGCTGCTGGAATATGTCTGCCAGCTGCCCTACTATCAAATAATGGCCAATAGGGATTTCAAGCAGCTATAGTTCATGGCAATCACAATGACCCCCAAGCATAATTAAAATTGTAAAACAAACTATATAAGATGCATCATGTCAGGCTTCCTGGTCCCTAAGCAAAGACTAGTCCTGCAATAAATATCAAATAACACGGCTTATTTAAATGCTACCAAGAACCTAGTTCTAGAGAACATCCTAGGGAATTAGCAAATAAATACACAGTGACCATTCAAGAGGGCATTATCAAATCTTAGTAACCACTCGTTACATTTATTTGCCGATTCCCCCTAGCATTCTCTTGAACTATTCAATTGTATCTCTTGCAATTTCCTATGCTCCTCAACTATATCCATGGCTAGTGTTGAGCGAACCCGGACTGTAACGTTCGGGTCCGTACCGAACTTTAGGGTGTCCGTGGCACGGACCCGGACCCGGACATTTCAAAAATCGTTCGGGTTCGGTCCGGGGTTCTGCTATTTTACTCCACGTGTTGAGAAGCTGCAGGGCAGCCAATCAACAAGCGTTTCAGTGGTTTGCCCTTAGAAGCCATCACAGCCATGCCTACTAATGGCATGGCTGTGATTGGCCGGTGCATCATGTGACCCAGCCTCTTTATAAGCTGGAGTCACAGTGCTGCAGTCACATGCTCCTTGGGTTAGTATAGGGAAAGGTAGCTGACGGCGTGAGGGACAGATTTTAGCCATTTTAAGACCTGATCCTGCATCCTGAGATAGATTACTTTACTACTGCTGTCTGTGCTGTTGCTCTGAGGACAGATAGCAGAAATTAGAGATT
>BLSH010542214.1:254509-279783 GCA_018402905.1 Glandirana rugosa
TGTCAAAGCCAGAGGCTCTAAAAGGCTTCAAAAAAGGGTGGGCTCGTGGCACAGAGCACTTTACCCCAAGCCCACCCAGTTGAGTGAAAATAGCAAATGAACATTCGCTATTTTCACACTGATCCTCTACTTGGCCAGTCAGGAAGCGGGTCATAAGACCCATCACCCGATTGGTCAAAAGGAGATCCTATCTGATTGGCCGCCAGGAGAAGGAAGGAGGAGACATTGGGGAACTGTAACCCACCCGTTGCCTGGAGAGAAGCCGCCACCCTGCCCGGAGTGCTGCCTGTGAGATGGGGTAAGTGCTGCCCCTGATTGACTGACTGACCCGACGAGGGGGGGGGGGTGCCGCCTGTGACCTGTGCGGGTTGAACAAAAAAAAAAAGACTCAATTCCCACATCCACACATTCGCTGTGGATAAGGGAATGCTTTCCGCCAGCTGCAGCGGGTCCACAAGGGGCAGAACCCCCCTAATTTCCATGCGGGGTGCCAGACTTATAGGTTTCTATGAGTTTTTTGGGTTTTTTTGGAAGCCCATGATTAGAACCCGAGACACTAATTGGCTCAGGGCGCAGAGCACTCATCTAGGTATTGCCGGCTTAAGACCAAAAGTTCAGTATGATGAGCCCAGCAATCGATGTCTAATTCGATTCCACTGCATAAACTGCAAATCTTAGAGAAAAAAAAGCAAGTACAGTAAGTAAACAATTACTTCCTATTATCATTATTCCCTTAGAGATTACAGGTCGCTAGGCAACAGCTTAGCAACCAGTGTGGACATATCATTAACTAAAGAAGAGACGCTCTTCCTGTAAGAATGTCTCAAAATAATTGGCATTTACCATACTAATTAAATGTCGGCTTTGTCAATTGCACTCAAATTGTCATCTACTACCCTTCTGCCTAAAGGGATGAGATCAAAGCGGATATTTTCTTCTATCATAAGCAGTAGTAAATAGTTTTGTTTAGAAGCAGAAATAAAAGTTACTTTCCCTTGGATGCAGGATGCTGATTTTTTTTTTATTTTTACCAGAATAAGCGTTCTATAAGCTCCAGCACTGGACAGAAGAGAAAATGGATATAGACAAGGGTACGGCTGAATGCATAGTCTATAAAAAGGAGACACCCTTGATCTCAGCTGAACCCCCTGAAATGAAAGTATATATATATTGACCCTGCCAACTACAGATAAAGGAAGTTTACACCAGCTACGACACTTTAATCGCTGTCTATCCAGCAAGGGTGCTACATTTCATTTTAGGTATTGAGTTGGATCAGGAGATATTACCACTCCCAGATATTTGAATGAGGTGGCCATTGGAATCCGTATTGCATCAATCGGCAGTGGCGCTGTCAAGGGATCCAGTGGCATAAATATAGACTTATCCCAGTTGATAGTGGATCCTGAGAAAGCGCCAAACCTGAGAATGCTCCGCATCAGAGCCTGCAATGGGCCAGCATTGTCCCCCAAATATAGCAGTGCCTCGGCAAAGAGGAAAATGTTTTCCTCTAGCCCACGTCAAGCGTATGACTTTCTTTACTTTGCTGCTATGGGATTTAGCTCCAGATCTTTTGTAGACCTAGCAACGCCCCTGCCTAATATTATGGGATATTAGAGAGGATAAACCCAAAAGTATATACAGTATCTCACAAAAGTGAGTACACCCCTCACATTTTTGTAAATGTTTTATTATATCTTTTTCTTGTGACAATGCTGGAGAAATTACACTTTGCTACAATGTAAAGTAGTGAGTGTACAGCTTGTATAACAGTGTAAATTTACTGTCCCCTCAACACACAGCCATTAATGTCTAAACTGCTGGCAACAAAAGTGAGTACACCCCTAGGGGAAAATGTCCAAATTGGGCCCAATTAAACATTTTCCCTCCCCGGTGTCATGTGACTCATTAGTGTTACACTGTCTCAGGTGTGAATGGGGAGCAAGTGTGTTAAATTTGGTCTTATCGCTCTCTCATACTGGTCACTGGAAGTTCAACATGGCAAATTTGACTCTCAGTTCAGTTCCTGCACCCACAACCACTCATAGTGAAAACACGCTGCTGTGAGAAAACACATGGGGCTTGCAGGTGCAGGAACCGCAGGGAAATTGCATGGTCAAAATAACAATGCAAATTCCCTGTGGGCCACGTTTTGAAATAGGTGCATGCGCCTTTTTCTGCGGGAAACGCAGGGAGCAAATGTGACCTGCACATATACATAGGTGTGAACCGAGCCTCGATCCATGTATGGGCCGGTAGGTTGAACAGAAGTCTGTTTACCGATCAACTTCTGTACAACCAGCCTGTTGGATTTTCCCCACTTAGTCAGCGCTCCAGGCTATAGCCGGCAGCACTGATCAGTGTATTCTGATGGTGGAGAAGTCTCTCCACTGTCAGAATACAATAGTTCAGAAGAAGGATTCCCTCGTCCTGGGTTGATGGGGGAATCTACTCATCTATGGCCTGCTTTAGATACGTGTCCCCGTTGGAGGTTTTACCCTTACCTCATCTTCTGGGGACAACACCTAAAGTGACACTAAACTGTGTTTCATGTCTTGAAAATCTGTGTCCCAGCAAGAAGAGGACAAAAACAAGCACTTCTTATACACTCACCGGCCACTTTATTAGGTACACCTGTTCAATTGCTTTGTAACACAAATTGCTAATCAGCCCATTTACATGGCAGCAACTCAATGCATTTAGACATCTAGACGTGGTGAAGATGACTTGCTGAAGTTCAAACCAAGCATCAGAATGGGGAAGAAACGGGATTTAAGTGACTTTGAACGTGGCATGGTTGTTGGTGCCAGACAGGCTGCTCTGAGTATTTCAAAAACTGCTGAATTACTGGGATATTCACACATTACCATCTCTAGGGTTTATGGAAAATGGTCTGAAAAAGAGAAACTATCCAGTGAGTGGCAGTTGTGTGGAGGAAAATTCCTTGTTGATGTCAGAGGTCAGATGAGATGAGATGAAAGAAAGACAACAGTAACTCAAATAACCACCCGTTACAACCAAGGTATGCAGAATACCATCTCTGAAAGCACAACTCATTGAACCTTAAAGAATATGGGCTACAGCAGCAGAAGACCACACCGAGTGCCACTTCTGTCAGCTAAGAACAGGAAACTGAGGCTACAATTCGCACAGGCTCACGAAAATTGGACAATAGAAGATTGGAAAAACGTTGCCTGGTCTGATGAGTCTGGATTTCAGCTGCAACATTCAGATGGTAGGGTCAGAATTTGGTGTAAACAACATGAAAGCATGGATCCATCCTGCCTTGCATCAACAGTTCAGGCTGGTGGTGGTGGTTTAATGGTGTGGGGGGTATTTTCTTGGCACACTTTGGGCCCCTTAGTACCAATTGAGTATTGTTTAAATGCCAC
Source organism: Glandirana rugosa (assembly GCA_018402905.1). Lineage (NCBI taxonomy): Eukaryota > Metazoa > Chordata > Amphibia > Anura > Ranidae > Glandirana > Glandirana rugosa. The sequence continues at coordinate 257,902 of BLSH010542214.1, forward strand.
AGCCTACCTGAGTATTGTTGCTCTCCATGTCCATCCCTTCATGACTACAGTGTACCCATCTTCTGATGGCTCCTTCCAGCAGGATAATGCACCATGTCACAAAGCTCCAATCATCTCACCACTGGTTTCTTGAACATGACAATGAGGTCACTGCACTCCAATGGCCTCCACAGTCACCAGATCTCAATACAATAGAGCACCTTTGGGATGTGGTGGAACGGGAGATTTGCATCATGGATGTGCAGCCAACAAATCTGCAGCAACTGTGTGATGCTATCATGTCACTATGGGCCAAAATCTCTGAGGAATTTTTCCAACACCTTGTTGAATCTATGCCATGAAGAATGAAGGCAGTTCTCAAGGCATAAGGGGGTCCAACCCGGTACTTGCAAGGTGTACCTCATAAAGTGGCCGGTGAGTGTAGATACATATATATAGATTTATATGCATGTATATGTCTGGGCTGTAAAGAAAGCACATTCCTGCCATGTTTGGTCTGCTTTTGCAGTGCATTCATAGATGGCAGATGGCAGTGATTATTACCAATCTGGTTTACAGAGGGAATTGGAGGGGTTATTAAGACAAGCAACTGATTAATAAGCCTCACCCCTTCTTTGCTCATCAGTGGAAAAAAGATAGCTGGATATCTCTTTTTTTTATGCAAACAAAGAAATAAACTGATAATAAACAAAAATATTAACTGAAAGCACATTTTTGAAGGCAATTTACTGCCTATGGCAATGTCAACTTTGTGATGGATATACCTCCTGATCGGAGCACATAGCCCAGTACTCTAGATACAATCATACTCCAGCCCAGCTTTCATCATACTGGGCCCATCATAAAACTTTAATTCCCCATCAAGTGCTGCAATGAGTCACTCTATGAAATAGGCTCCGCCAGTGTGACCTCTGTACAGAAGCACCATCAATCTCCTTACATTCTGTTGTATAGAGATTTATTAAGCAGATTGTTTGTCACTATGTAATTGAATCTCCCTCTTACAACAAGCCTGGAATCTGTCCCAAACACTTTATTCTGATTGTACTCGCCGAGCCTGCTTTGACCCAGCACAGGCTGGGGCAAAATGATTTCCCCGGTCTTGCTTTACATCCTTTCGTAATCCTTATACACTTTCACCAATCCCACCTCTTACTCAAAAATTAACAATGACAAGTAGGATTCTTGGTGAGGAAAGAAATTGAAAGAGGACCTGTCACCTGAATAACAATAATTCAAGTATATTGTAAACAATACTTAAAGTGACACTAAACAATATCCTTATTCTCCAAACATCATTCATATACATCCACTAATGAAAGTGATTCTAAAGGAAATAATTAAAAAATATATATAACAAACACGTCATACTTACCGGCTCTGTGCAATGGTTTTGCACAGAGCAGCCACGATCCTCTTCTTTTTGCATCCCCCGCTGGCGGTCCTGGCTCCTCCGCCCTGCCAAGTGCCTCCAATAGCAAGCCTCTTGCTATGGAGGCACTCAAGCAGGCTCGCTCCCGAGCGGCGCTCTGTGTGTCTATTTACAGTGCCTTGAAAAAGTATTCATTGAAATTGTCCACATTTTGTCATGTTACAACCAAAAGCATAATTGTATTTTATGGGGATTTTATGTGATAAACCAACACAAAGTGGCACATAATTGTGAAGTGGAAGGAAAATGATAAATGGTTTTCAAAATGTCCAATTTCCATTCCATTTTCCAATCTATCATCCGAAAATGGAAAGAGTATGGTACAAATGCATACCTACCAAGACATGGCCCTCCACCTAAACTGACAGGCTGGGCAAGGAGAGCATTAATCAGAGAAGCAGCCAAGAGGCCCATGGTAACTCTGGAGGAGCTGCAGAGATCCACAGCTCAGGTGGGAGAATCTGTCCACAGGACAACTATTAGTCATGCACTCCACAGATCTGACCTTTATGGAAAAGTGGCAAGAAGAAAGCCATTGCTGAAAGAAAGCCATAAGAAGTCCTACTTGCAGTTTGCGAGAAGCCATGTGAGGGACACAGCAAACATGTGGAAGAAGGTCCTCTGGTCAGATGAGACCAAAATGTAACTTTTTGGCCTAAATGCAAAACGCTATGGAATTGATTTACTAAAGGCAAATAGAGCAGTTGTACTCTACAAGAGCAGCTGCTTCAGAGCTTAGTAAATTAGGTAAAGATTCACTTTGCAAAGAATACCAAATCATATGAAAGGAATATAGAAAAACACCATTTTTGCCTGCACATGATTGGATGATGGAAGTCAGCAGAGCTTCTGCTCATTTACTAAGCTCTGGAGCAACTGCTCATGCAGAGTGCAACTGGACTTTGCAAAGTGCACAGTTTATTTTTCTTTAGTAAATCAACCCCTATGTGTGGCGGAAAACTAACACTGCACATCACCCTGAACACACCATCCCCACTGTGAAACATGGTGGTGGCAGCATCATGTTGTGGGGATGCTTTTCTTCAGCAGGGACAGGGAAGCTGGTCAGAGTTGATGGGAAGATGGATGGAGCCAAATACAGGGCAATCTTAGAAGAAAACCTGTTAGAGTCTGCAAAAGACTTGAGACTGGGGCGGGGGTTCATCTTCCAGTAGGACAACGACCCTAAACATACAGCCAGAGCTACAATACAATGGTTTAGATCAAAGCATATTCATATGTTAGAATGGTCCAGTCAAAGTCCAGACCTAAATCCAATTGAGAATCTGTGGCAAGACATGAAAATTGCTGTTCAGACGCTCTCCGTCCAATCTGACAGAGCTTGAGCTATTTTGCAAAGAAGAATGGGCAAAACTTTCACCCTAGATGTGCAAAGCTGATAGAGACCTCCCCAAAAAGACTTGCAGCTGTAATTGCAGATAAAGGCGGTTCTACAAAGTATTGACTCAGGGGGGCTGAATACAAATGCACACCACACTTTTCACATATTTATTTGTAAAAAATTTGGAAAAACATTTATCATTTTCCTTCCACTTCACTATTATGTGGCACTTTGTGTTGTTCTATCACAGAAAATCTCAATAAAATACATTTACGTTTTTGGTTGTAACATGACAAAATCTGGAAAATTTCAAGGGGTATGAATACTTTTCCAAGGCACTGTACACAGGTGAAAAATGTAAAATCAGCACTTAGCGGAAAAAGAAAACAGCAGCTAGCACTAAAAAATCAATAAACCAAACCTTCCCAGTGAAAACGTAAAAACAGTGCTGCTGCGCTCAACACTACAAGAAATAAAGTCAACAAATACCCCATCACAAAACATAAATATAACCAGTAAAGAATCCAAGTGAATCCAAATGAAAAAATACTTACTGTCCCTTTAAATGACATGGGACAATAATGTGTGAATGATGTGCAATTCAAAAGCAAAACAAATAAATAATATCTGTCCCTTTACATGACATATACCTTGCATTAGGAGCATAATTTGTTCCAGAATTATGCTTGTAATCCAAAGCACTCGTATATCAAAGCGAGTTTCCCCATAAGAAATAATGGAAACTGAGGTGATTCGTTCCACAACCACTGCTGGTGTATGAAATACTGTATGTGGCAGAGGTGCGGGGGTGTTGGTGTATGAAGTACTGTAAGTGGCAGAGGTGCGGGGGTGCTGGTGTATGAAGTACTGTATGTGGCAGAGGTGCGGGGGTGCTGGTGTATGCAGTACTGTATGTGGCAGAGGTGCGGGGGTGCTGGTGTATGCAGTACTGTATGTGGCAGAGGTGCGGGGATGCTGGTGTATGAAGTACTGTATGTGTCAGAGGTGCTGGGGTGCTGGTGTATGCAGTACTGTATGTGGCAGAGCTGCGGGGGTGTTGGTGTATGAAATACTGTATGTGGCAGAGGTGCGGGGATGCTGGTGTATGCAGTACTGTATGTGGCAGAGCTGCGGGGGTGCTGGTGTATGAAGTACTGTATGTGGCAGAGGTGCGGGGATGCTGGTGTATGAAGTACTGTATGTGGCAGAGCTGCGGGGGTGTTGGTGTATGAAGTACTGTATGTGGCAGAGCTGCGGGGGTGTTGGTGTATGAAGTACTGTATGTGTCAGAGGTGCTGGGGTGCTGGTGTATGCAGTACTGTATGTGGCCAGAGGTGCAGGGGCACTGGTGTATGCAGTACTGTATGTGCCCAGAGGTGCGGGGGCACTGGAGACACTAAGAGACACACGAAGATGCTCGGAGACACTCAGAGACGTTACACCCGCCCCACCCAGCTGGAAGTGTCTCTGAGCATCTCCGAGTTTTCCACGAAGAGCTGGGAGCCACCAGCGACCCTGGACCTCTGGCCACATACGGTATTACATACACCAAAGGCTTGAATCCTGCTCGTCTTGAGAGACAGTGCTCGCAAATCAAGTCAGGATTTAAAAAAAAATATATATCTCGTATTGCAAAACTCTACTATACTGCGTTACTCGCAATCCAAGGTATTACTGTAATTCAGTTCCTCTATACATCACGTGACCAGTCTGTTAAAAAAATAAACGTGAATTTGAAAGTTATATAAAATGTGGATGTGTCTCCTTTAAACATATATATCCAAATTATTCTAGTCCACTTTTGCACTTCTCCACAGTGATAACCACCACCAACACACCACACTCACCAGAAGATGTGGATGCTTAAATTATAGGCAGCATATAGGCATTTTGATATTTTCCCAAGAAGGATGGATCCTAGACAGTATCTTGTTCTTAGGAGCAGTCCATTAAGGATAGAAGCCTCTGGTGATGGTATCAATAAGGCCGCCACTTTCCGGGGCCAGCAGATATGTAGTGCAGCTGTGTAAAAGAAGTGCTCACCAAAGGAGCCAAAAATGCTCATACAGTGTAATATTTATTTTAAAAACTGGGCTCAACAAACCAATATTAAAAGCAATTATCCAAAGGCACACAAAGATGGCTGTAGCACCTTGCTGCTGCATGGCTTTGCACAGATACTCTGTATGGGCTTGTGGTGATGGGCAAATTCAGCCTTCTTTCTGGTGCATCTGACATCAGTTTGAGATCAGCAGTTGGCCTCCTTTAGTCCAGCATTTGCCCTCTTTTTACCTACGGTACTTCAAGCTGCTTTTGCAATTCCAATGACTTGTACAGGGAAAGAAGCAGTTCTGACCAACAAAAAACACCGGACCTATGCAACCAATTCGTTTCATTGTTTTCCCCTACAGCAATTATAGAAATTCACAAAGTTTTCCTTACTGAATAACTAGAGCAAATCCCACAATATTTCTGTAAGCAATTATAAATTGTTACTGGACTGCAGTTTCTTCAAAGTAGCAACTTGTGGCCAAGACCAAAAAGTTCTTGTATTTCTAAACGTGAGGTGACATGCATACAAATGCAAGGTCTGTTTATCTTGTAGACCCCCACCTTCCATATAAAAATTCAAACATTGGAGATCAAAAAAGAAAATATCTGCCCACTGGATCTAGGTGAGAGTGACATTACTTGGCCTTCTGGTTGGACCCTAAGAACCGGAAGATCCCAAATATCATAAGAGGACACCACTATGCTGGAGCACATTCACTCCAATCTGGGATCCTCAGCTCTCCTAGAATCCAGCCAGAAAACTGAGTAATGTTATCCTCAAAGTGGGCAGAAATCAGGGTATAAGGTAAATATCTGTTGTTTCGAGTATATATATATATATATATATATATACTATATTGTCAAAAGTATTGGGACATCTGCTTTTACATGCACACAAACTTTAAAGTGGTTGTCAAGTCAAGACAACCACTTTACACTACAGGTAAGCCTATAATAAGGCTTACCTGTAGGTCCCTGGAATATCTCCTAAACTTGCACCATTTAGGAGATATTCCCTGTATTTGCATGTGCCGGCTGGGCCGTTTCTTCACGAAGTGTGTCGTAAATGACAGTAGTGACGTCAGTGCGGCTTCTGACAATCACAGCACTGGAGTCTGTTCTGTGATTGGCCAGTGCCCGGGAACCCGGAAGATGACGGACTTGGCATGTCGCTATCACAGCGGTACTTGGGGACCGCTGCTACAGCTTTGATCTAAGGTAAGCATTTCATAATGAGCTAGTATGCGATCCATACTAGTTCATTATGCCTTTGCTCTGCAGGGTTTTTTTTGGGGGGGGCGACAATGACTTTACAACCACATTAATGGCATCCCAGTCTTAGTCCGTAGGGTTCAATATTGAGTTGGCTCACCCTTTGCAGCTATAACAGTTTCAACTCTTCTGGAAAGGTGATCCACAAGGTTTAGGAGTGTCTATGGGAATGGTTGACCATTCTTCCAGAAGTGCATTTGTGAGGTTAGACACTGATGTGGACACAAAGGCCTGGCTTGCAGCCTCCACTCTAATTCATCCTAAAGGTGTTCTATCGGGTTGAGGTCAGGACTCCGTGCAGGCCAGTCAAGTTCCTCCACCCCAAACTCGCTCATCCATATCTTTATGGACCTTGCCTTGTGAACTGGTCCAAATCATTTGTTGGAGGGGGGGGGGGGTTATGGTGTTGGGTTGTTTTTCAGGGGTTGGCCTTGTATACCAAGCATATCAAGACATTTTGGACAATTTCATGCTCCAAACTTTGTGGGAACAGTTTGGGGATGGCCTCTTCCTGTTCCAACATGACTGCGCACCAATGCACAAAGCAAGGTCCATAAAGACATGGATGAGCGAGTTGGGAGTGGAATGGGATGGGATTAAAGTTCATGTGCATGTAAAGGCAGGCGTCCCAATACCTTTGGTAACATAGTGTAGGCATCTACAAGATAAATGGACCATGCATTTTTATGCATATACTTTAATATAAATTATGTTAATATTCTGTCTATGGCATGAGAGTGCAAAGTTTTCACAATAACTACTACTACAGCCAACTTTACATCACCTTTCATCAGTCTAGAGAAGTAAAAACCATTAAAGCTTATTTAGAATTGGTTGATATATTTTGTTGAATGAAATATCCTAAAGAAATGAATATTAGCAAAGGTGTTAGGAAACATTTGCTTCCACTAAGAACAGGAAAGGCTTAAGACAAATTTGATTCCAGCTGTAATTTTTTTAGGTACTACTTGCCTACTAGACCTCGCAAAGGTCATAAAAGCATCATTCCTTTTTTCCTCTGTACCCATCATTTGAGTAATCAAGAATACTGTGTTTGCAGGTGTGAAAAGTAAAACCATAAATGCCTTGGAAGCCAATGATATATTTTCTGCACTGAGGTTGAAAACTACAACTGCATAGAATATTGGCTGTGAAATACTATGAAGCTGTAATCTTCCTGTCATCAGGGAGCAGGGGTTACAATCACAGAGGTAGCGGCATCATTACAAAGGGCAGCAATATGCCATTTAATTTTTAAGACATGGAGAAACTAATTAGTGAATTTACATTAATAGCATAATAAAATGTTTAGATTTATTCCTGAATTAATTTTGCTTTTGAAATGTCGCTTGTTAATAAATTAAAAACCTAAAGATAAGCATTTTCTACAATGGAAAGCCTGGCTCAATGTTAGAACCCATTTAAACCTACGGGGTTGATTTACTAAAGGGGAATCAACTGTCCACTTTGCAAAGTGTAGTTGCTCCACAGCTTAGTAAATGAGGCAAAGCTCCACTTTGCAAATAACACTCAATCACATGCAAGGAAAATGAAAAAAAAACAGCATTTTTGCTTACACATAATTGGATGATGGAAGTCAGCTGAACCTTCAGCTGAGCCTCTGCTCATTTACTACGCTCTGGAGCAACTGCTCTTGCATAGTGCAACTGGACTTTGCAAAGTGCAGTCTATTTGCCTTTAGTAAATCAACCCCCATGTATGTGTGTTTGTTGAAGTGCTTTTTTTGTAGTGTTAGGTAGTTATGTTGCCATGCATCAATGCGTGTAACCATTTTGCATTGATTTGCATTTTGATGTATGTTACCAGCATTTTTTGCATAGTTCTGAATTTAGAATTTGGAGTCAATAGGGTTAAAGCGGAATTCCACCCAAAAGTGGAACTTCTGCTTTAAGGGAAGGTGACCCCCAACATGCCACAATTGGCATGTCATTTTATTTTGGGGGGGGGGGACAGGGTCCCAGGGCCACCTTCCTCCCCTCCCTCTTGGCAATCTTCTGGGACACGTCACAGATCCCAGAAGATACGCTGGCCATTCACAAGGCGCAGCATGACTCCCGCATGCGCAGTGCTCGTCCGGCTTTGAAGCCAAAGCCAGGTGCCCACACTGGGGAGGGGGAGAAGAGCAACACTGCAGGCGGGCGCAGCCGCTGGAGCCAGGGACAGGTGAGTGTCCGATTGTTAAAAGTCAGTAGCTGCTGACTTTTAACCAGGTGGAACTCCGCTTTAATGGCCATTTACAGCCAATGAACAAGGCACTTATCAAAATCCAAGTTATTTGAATTTTAATACATTGCATTAACTTCTATGGGCTGCTCAACCCACTAAAAAGCAGAAAAATAAGACATGTATTTTAAAAAATGCACTGCACTGCAGCACAGATATGGGAATAGACTCTGTCTTTATTAAGGTGAATCATGACACAAGGGTTTTAGCACATCAGAATGCGTGCAAGAATATGCAACAGTGTACCTTTCCATTCACACTTGGCAATTTGAAAAATGCGGATGAATCCCTGCAAAACGCATGATGCGCATTTGGGTGCCATTCAATCTAAATGGGGCACCAAACATGGTGAGATTTTGCTGCAACAAAATAGCGCTGCAAACGCGACAAAAGGCGCCATTAAATACTACCTGAAGCTTGTCACCCAAAAAGGAGCAAGAGCTTCTTTAGGGTGACAAACGCGCATAGAGCAGCCCATTGAAGGGAATTGGCTGCCCTATTAGTCATGCTTGGAAATGCGTGAAAATCGCCCACATAAAACTGTGAGCGGAAATGCGAGTTCCCGCTACATAAAGTGTGAATGGGGCCTTAATGCTTTCTAAGTTTAGGGTAGAATGTTGTAGACTGATATCACCCTTTACATCTTGCTGTAGTAACAACTGACAATGGATCATCAGGATAGGAAGTGAGAGTCAGTCGCTCAAACCAAACAGAGGTTCTAATCTGGATCTATCCAGTCACAAAGACAGGTCAGGCTCTGGAAGAATCCTGGCCATATTGTCGGGATCCACCCAGATGCCTGATTGGCAGCTGGCTTTGCCTCCCAGTGCGCCGCTCAGAGCCTGAGCCACCTCCCCAGCCAAGTACCCAAGTGAACACTAGAGGGGCAGAGCAAAGAATGGTGACTGACCTACTCAGAGCGGACCAAGAACTGATCAATCAACATACATGTGATCACTCAGTTCTCAGTCTTAGAGCTGGAGGGGGACAGCTGTAGCATTGCACTAGTGCTGCAGCATGGAGATAAGTATGTGTGTCTGTTTTTTTTGTGTTCCCACACATCTTCTTTAAATGATTCTGTGCACGTTTAGCGTTTTTCAGTTATAGAGAACTCACAGAACCTCATCTTTAGATTTACAGCAAACCCCCCCCATGGTTTGTAAATTACTTTTACATAGAAAATGCCACAAAAATCAATACTGTAATGTGCACACTGCAAAATGATTCAATACATTAAAACCTTTAGTAAATTGGAAAAATACTTTTCATTCATGAAAGTAGAATACAGAAAAATGACCAAAAATGTCCAAACATACAGGACTGGGTACTCTCAATTAGTTTTTGCTTCTAAATTCTATTGTGTGACTGATCCCACTACAACCTTGACCATACACAGCACAAGATCATACAATATGAGGCAGCGGTTTCAACAGAATGAACTGTGAAAAGGGTAATCTGGCTCAGACTAAGGCCTTGTACACTCAGGCAGACTGGTGATGTTAAAATTCGGTGGTTTAGCTGGGGTTTTACCATCTCCCTGACCTCTAAGTTAACCTGGCCCGTTGCCACCTTAGTACACACTGCAGCGGTTGAGCAATGCACCGTATCAGACAAGTATTTAGTTTCACAGCGATAAAAAATAACCGGTAGCTTACAGTATATCTACAGTACAGCAGATTCAAATGTGACCCATTCAAGTGAATGAGGCCACAGTGCAAATGCAAAAAAAGCAGAGACAGGTAGTAAAGGCAGCAGGAGGGGTGAGTATTACATTACACCTTCCATTGTTCAACTTTGTGACTGTAGTACCTTTGCAATGTTCTCTACATAGCATTCTCAGTGCTCTGATTGATTTTACTTTATTAAATTGATTTTATTGATCAAATTAGCCTTTATAACAATAAATTGGATTGAGAGGAACTGATTGGATACCATCATCTTGTGCACTCTCCACTACTTCAAATAATAAGAGTACACAGATTTTAGATGTTATTCAGACATGTAGGCATTATCCAACAGCCCTGAGAATGAACTCCCTGTGGAGTGTTGCACAGTTCATAATAAACATGTATACTTGTCTTGGCTGAGAATACACATTTATGGACAAGGAAGGGGACAAGAGGAAGAAAGATGTTTCTGACTCCATGTAGTTTCCCACCCTGAATGGTCATCACCTCTGGGAAGGGATGAATGGTGGACATCTACAAGTGAGATAGATATGGAAACATCAGCTCTTCTAATAAAAAAATGGCGGGACGGGGTGACTGCCATCCTACATCACTATGGCTGGCTCACCACAAGAGACAGGTCCACCTTCATTCTCAATTAATATGCAACAATTATTTTAGTAAGACATTTAGGACGTGAATCAGAGTGCTGTGACATTGAAATCCTCCCTCCAAGCCAACATAATGTACAGTGACTTTCCATAAATTCAGACATCACAACTAGCTATGCAATTTATAATTCAGACACTGAAATAGCTGAATATCTTTATGGCTATTTGTTGTTTAACAAAATCTATCCGTCTGAGTGTCCTCAGTAGTAATTGTGATTCTTATCATCCCTACACTTTATGAGACCTGCATTACCTGATGAAATATGAGCAATAGCCACATGCATTATTTATTCCTATTGAAAGACACTATTGGGTCTAATCTGAGAAGATGATTTATGGATGTCACCGCTTTGTTTAACACAGAACATTCATGAGTTTTTGTGTCCTCGTAACAACTGGTAGATAAACCAAGCAACATTTTATAGAAGATAAATCCAATAACTCACCCAGATTTGCAGTTTAATTCTTTTTTCATTTTTGAAGACTGTCTTAACCTTGAAATCAATTCCAACCGTGCTCACGAATGCAGATGTGAACGAGTCATCAGCATAGCGAAACAAGAATGATGTTTTGCCGACGCTGCTGTTTCCAATAATGAGCAGCTTGAACATGTAATCAAAGTTCTGATCGGAAGACTCTTTCTGTCCAAATCTGGCATCCTGTACAGAGGCCATCTGGAAGAGGCAGGGACACAGACATGTAAATTAGTTGAAGTCTTCTATTTTACACTGATCATTGGACATCTATGGACACAAAGATTACCATTGTTTTCATACATGTGTTTAGAATGTTGTCACTGATATCAATAAAGGAGGTATTGGCTGAGGATCTGGGTGATGGTTGATCCTGGACCCAGTGCATGACGCGGCATTATCCCATTATCCAACCAACCTCACCGCCCAACAATCACACTGCATCTATCCCTTACATAAACTCATCTGAATCCATTCCCCTCCCAATTATAAACCCCTGCACCTTATATATGGTTAGAACTTTGTCAATATTATCATGAAGGAAGGCGTAGACCAGGGGTGTCCAACCTTTTGACCTTCCTGGGCCACAATGGAAGAAGAATTGGCTTGGGCAACATCTAAAATACACTAACAATAAGGATGACTGATGAGCAGAAAGTTAATGATCACTGATATAGATAATGTACCTATCTGAGTAATAAAACTTCATTTTTTTGTAATATTTTTTATTATAAAAGTAAAAGAGGGAAACATCATACTAGTGCAATATTTGACACTGCGTCATCAATATCTGGTTCAATGGATGTAGCAGCAATTTTCAATGAATTCACAAGGTGCTCATCAGATATTTGAGTTCTAATGTTGTGTGCTTAATCCTTGAAAATAGTAGCTCACAAATATCGATGCTGGCGTGATTGTGAAGGGTGGGAGATTTTTCTTTGGGAAGATAAAACTAATAAAAGTCCAGTAAAGAGACTAGTTACCTTCTGTTTTTAGTCAAACCTTCCCCTCTGTTCTTGCTACAACCCCTGCTGGAAGTCAGAGTGTTATTATAACTTTTGGGACAATGACTAACATTGTACCCTTCTCTTTCTTTTTCCTTTAGTAACTTTTTGTGATGCTGAGTGCATGGGTGGATAATAACATACATGAGTGCAGATTCTTATGACTGATCGCTTACTCCGTTTTTTTATTTTTTGTTATTTGTTTAATGTAAGTTTCTTCTTCCTATTTGATTTTTCTGATGCATAAACATGGATGTAACTATTGCTTCGGCATTTACGAAATTTGCAGGCTGTGATACTCCAATGCTGTGACAATTCCCTTTGTATACACTGTTTGTTGGATATTACTTTGCCACTGCATTGGCTTGACAAGTATAATTTGTATGTGCAATTGTTTTTCAATAAACTAAGTTTAAAAAACAAAAACAAAAAGTGACTGTCAAATTTTTCTTTGGCCGCAGGTTTTGGCTAAGTGTAAATGCATTTTTACAAAAAATTCAAAAAAAAACCCAAAATCAACATTTTTAAGTGCTTTTACAATTTTATGATGGGCCGCATTCATAGCAGTCTTGGGCCTCATGCGGCCCCATGTGTAGACTGAGGATCCTGGGCCCCCTGCATGAGCTGACATCACCCCACCGTACAACAAACCCACCGCTGATGTCCCTCTGCAATCATCTCTTTCATACTTCCATTTGCATCCAACACCTCCACCCCTAAAATACCCTGCGTCTTCTCAAAGGGTTAAAAACAACTCCACCCCAATAAACCCTATTCACCCCTTTGAGGTTGGACTGCGGCATTTCCCATGAACAAAACACAGAAAATGATGGCGTGTGTGATGAAAAGGGATGAGTGAAATCAGAGTTTTCATAAGCTTGAACTTTTAGTAAAAATCAGGACAATTTGACCAAAATGTTACTATTTTGTAAAATTAAAAATAAATAAAAATTAAGAGACATTAAACAAACAACAATAAGGCACACAAAAAGGGAAAACACACATGAAATGAACACTAAATGAAATAAACTACCTTAATTGCACAACAAAAATAGTTTTTTTTTAAAATTTGGTGACATTTTGGTGAAATATATGTAATTAAAAGTGAAAACGTGATGATGCCCAATGTGCAAAGAGATAATGGGGTTGATTTACTTAGACCTCTTTCACACCAGTGCCGCCCGAGCGTTAGCGGTAAAACACCGCTAGCTTGCGGCTCTTTTAGCGGCGCTTTGGCGGTGTTGTTCGGGAGGCAGCGGTACACTTTTAACCCCCCCACAAGGGGCTAAAAAGGGGTTAAAAGTGCCGGTTAGCGGCTCTTCGGAAGCAGTGTTCAGGCGATTTGGGAGCGCTGCCCCATTGTTTTAAATGGGTAGGGGTGGTGGAGGAGCGCTGTATACACCGCTCTCACACCACCCCAAAGATGAGGCTTGCAGGGCTTTTTTTACAGTCCCGCAAGCCCCAATGTGAAAGCACTCTGGCTTTCACACTGGGGTGGACAGGGGCAGGGCTGTCTTTAATATTGATTGGACTCTTGGCAAATATTTTCTTGGGCCCCCCCCCCCCCCCATGCAATTTCACTCTCCATCTGCTCTGGGACATACAATAAATAGCAACTAGACTCAAAATCAATTTACTGAATCAGATCAGCAGTGATTTCGATTGGTTGCCAGAGGTTACAGCATATCATTGCCGCTTACTGTCTGGTTGCTAGAGGTTACAGCACGCATTACTGCTCACTGATTAGTTGCTAGAGGTTACAGCACATGCTTTCTGTTTGTTTGGTTGCTAGAGATTACTGTACATCAATACTGCTCACTCATTGGTTGCTAAAGGTTACTGCACATCATTACTGCCCACAGATTGGTTGCTAGAGGTTACAGCACATCATGTCCTCTCTGCCTGCACACCATGGACTGGGGAGCACAAAGTCGATTTCCTGACACCACAGAAATGTGCTGCCCTTTAGCAGATACACAGCAGTGCCATCAATTATCAATGACACCCTCATGCATCTGCTGACATGTGCTGTGGACTTTCAAGCATGCCTTTGTCTCCCCAGTGAGCAGCATCCAGTATAGGTGATGGTGGATATGACCTCAAGGGGCATGATATACATATGAATGCCACCTTTGTTTACATATCAGTGCAGCTGGCCGCCACTATTTACATATGAATGTTGCCACTATTTACATATCAATGCTGGTTATTTACATGTAAACGCAGGGTCTGCAGGTGAGTCATCTGTACACAACAATAGGGCAGAGCTGGGCAGCTTTAGTAGCAGCACTTAGCTATTGGGACACAGCACAGGTCTAAAACTTCAAGGCAAAAGGTAATTTAAACCAGGATAGTTGGCAAGTATGAGGCAGCTGCTTTGGTCCCCACAACAATGACAGGGCCCAGGGCAGCTGCCTCTTTTGCCCTGCCTTAAAGACGGCCCTGGACAGGGGGGAGTTTTTCAGGTGCTTTAAAGGCGCTATTTTTAGCGGTAAAACACCTGAATAACGTTCTGTTAATAAAGACTGTGCACTTTGCTTAGTAAATGAGGTAAAGCTTCACTTTACAAAGAATACCCAACCACATGCAAGGAAAATAAAAAACTGCATTTTTGATTGTACATTAATGGATGATGGAAATCAGCAGAGCTTCTGCTCATTTACTAAGCTCTGGATTTGCTTGTAGTAAATCAACCCCAATGTGCATACAAGATAGGGCAATTCTCAGGACTGAATGGGCAGAAGCCCACATTATTTTGCATGTAAATCAGCTCTTGTTCATGTATTTCAGTGTTATACATAGCTGTAAGCCTGGAGCTCGGCTTTAAGACCTCTGTTAAATGAGGTGGCATGTGAACTGTCAAAGATCTAAAAAGGGCAGTCAGCAGGTACATTTATTTATTTATTTCAGGTACTTATATAACTCCGTCAATTTACGCAGCGCTTTACATATACATTGTACATTCACATCAGTCCCTGCCCTCATGGAGCTTACAATCTAAGGTCCCTAACTCACATTCATACATATACTAGGGACAATTTAGACAGGTTCTAATTTACCTATAAGCATGTCTTTGGAGTGTGGGAGGAAACTGGACTACCCGGAAGAAACCCACGCAGGCACAGGGAGAACATGCAAACTCCAGGCACTGCACCACTGTGCCGCCCATACTATACCACTGTGCCACCCACACTACACCACTGTGCCGCCTACGGATATATATAGGTGTACTTGAGGAGACACAAATACTGCAGCCTATACAGCTCAAGGCAAATCTAAAATCCTGCTAGGCTTACGGTATTTCAAAAAACAGCAGTTCTCTGGAGCTCTGAATAACATTATCTAGAGCATTAAAGGACTGTCAAGCAATGCCCATGTGTTTTTGACTGATAGAGACATTGGGACCCCTAAAATGAATTAATGAAGAGGGTTGCAGTTTTTCTTTCAACTACTGTGGTGTAACATAGTGAGGGGAATTGCAGAACACAGAAACTGGAGCAGCTGTGCATGGCAACCTATCAGCTTCTAGCTTTTATTTTCAAAGCTTAACTGAACAACCTGATTGGTTGCCATGCACAACTGCTTCAGATTCTATCTTTTTGATAAATGACCCCCAATATTTTCAAATTTGATACGCAACAGTACTTAGTGGAGGTCCTGTTTAAAAAAAAGTGGTCATTTTTGGCAGCCCACAGAAACTTGTACCATGTCCCCCAGATATTTTCATACACATCAGCCATTCCTGCTAGCTCAGCTAATTTATCATTCTGGGCCCGAACAGAATTATAAAGACAGAGTATACAGAAGAAAGGAATGGGGACTTTGAAGGTGCCAGACAAACACAGTATACTATGACATATTTTTTTAAAATGTAACAAATTTTATTGTATATGTTAAAAAGGTATTATACTCTGTTAAAATTTTTTTGTAGAAATAAAGATCATGTGTGATCCGAGCATGCTGTACATCAATATTTGCTTAACATGTTTCACCAGAAAGATGGCTTCTTCATGAGACTTTATGCTTTACTGTACAGGGTATTTCACTATATACAGAAAAAATATACATTAGAAGACAATATATAATGGGGCCACTCAACAATACATAGTTACATTCCATGACTCATCAAAACAAATTTTGTTTAAATGCATTTTCTGTAAGACTGCTTTTACCCTGGATAGGTCACCAGGTCAGCGCGCATGCACACAGGAACCACAGGATCCCCATCAATAAGATATCAGTGTATCATAGGAGGACCATAACATCACCAAACTGTTATAAAAAAAATATGTATATACAGTTGTGCTCATAAGTTTACATACCCTGGCAGAATTTATTATTCCTTGGCCATTTTTCAGAGAATATGAATGAGAACACAACAACTTTTCTTTCACTCATGGTTAGTGTTTGCCTGAAGCCATTTCTTATCAGTTAACTGTGATTACTCTTTTTAAATCATAATGACAACATAAACTACCCAAATGACCCTGATCAAAAGTTTACACAGCCCAGTCCTTAATACCGTGTATTGCCCCCTTTAACATCAATGACAGCTTGAAGTCTTTTGTGGTATTTGTGGATGAGGCTCTTTATCTTCTCAGATGGAAAAGCTGCCCATTCCTCTTGGCAAAAATCATCCAGTTCCTGGAAATTCTTGGACTGTCTTGCATGAACTGCCCGTTTGAGATCTCCCCAGAGTGGCTCAATGATATTGAGGTCAGGAGACTGAGATGGCCACTCCAGAACCTTCACTTTATTCTGCTGTAGTCAATGACAGGTCGATTTGGCCTTGTGTTTTGGATCATTGTCATGTTGGAATGTCCAAGTACGCCCCATGCGCAGCTTCCTGGCTGATGAATGCAAATGTTCCTCCAGTATTTTTTGATAACATACTGCATTCATCTTGTCATCAATTTTGTCCAAATTCCCTGTGCCTTTGTAGCTCACACAGGGAATTCCCTGTGCCTTTGTAGCCCAAAAACATCAGAGATCTACCTCTGTGTTTCACAAGCCTTGTTGACTCCTCTCCAAATGTAACGTTTATGGCTGTGGCCAAAAAGCTCAATTTTGGTCTCATCAATCCAAATTACTATGTTCCAGAAGGTTTGAGGCTGGTCTCTGTGCTGTTTGGCGTATTATAAGCAGGATACTTTGTGGCATTTGCGTAGTACTGGCTTTCTTCTGGTGACTCGACCATGCGGCCCATCTTTCTTCAAGTGCCTCCTTATTGCGCATCTTGAAACAGCCACACCACATGTTTTCAGAGAGTCCTGTATTTCACCTGAAGTTATTTATGGGTTTTTCTTTGCATCCCCAACATTTTTTTCTGGTAGTTGTGGCTGAAATTGGTCTACCTGACCGTGGTTTGGTTTCAACAGAACCCCTCATTTTCCATTTCTTGATTAGAGTTTAAACACTGCTGATTGGCATTCTCAATTCCTTGGATATCTTTTTATATCCCTTTCCTGTTTTATACAGTTCAACTACCTTTTCCCACAGATCCTTTGACAATTCTTTTGCTTTCCCCATGACTCGGAATTCAGAAACATCAGTGCAGCACTGAATGAAAGATGTAAGGGTCTGTCAGGAGTCCAGAAACTCATTGAACTTTCATACACACACACTAATTACTAGCAAACAGATCACAGGTGAGGATGGTTACCTTTAATAACCATTCAAACCCCTTTGTGTCAACTTGTGTGCATGTTATCAGGCCAAAATCACCAGGGAATGTAAACTTTTGATCAGGGCCATTTGGGTAGTTTCTGTTGTCAATATGATTTAAAAAGAGTAAACACAGTTGATTGATAATAAATGGCTTCAACCAAACACTAACCATGAGTGAAAGAAATGTTTTTGTGTTATCATTCATATTCTCTGAAAAATGGCCAAGAAATCATAAATTCTGCCAGGGTATACTGTATATACATATATTTTTTATAACAGTTTGGTGCTGTTATGGTCCTCCTGTGATACACTAATATCTTATTCATGGTGATCCTGTGGCTCCTGTGTGCATGCGCGCTGACCTGGTGACCTTTCCAGGGTAGGAGCAGTCTTACAGAAAATCCATTTAAACAAAATTTGTTTAATTTGTGTATATTCTCAGAAAAATGGCAAAGAAATCATAAATTCTGCCAGGTTATGTAAACTTATGAGCACAACTGTATATGTGTATAGTGGCCCCATTATATATTGTTTTCTACAGTAACACATAAAGTCTCCTGAAGAAGCCATCTTTCTGGTGAAAACATGTTGAGCGAATATTGCTGTACAGTATGCTTGGATAGACATGATCTTTATTTCTAAAAAAAAAAAAAAAAATAAGAGAGAGTATAGTACCTTTTTAATGTATTCAATAAAATTTGTTACATTAAAAAAAAAAAAGTCATAGTACACCGTGTTTGTCTGGCACTTTCAAAGTTGTCATTCCTTTCTTCTGTATACTTTGTAATTTATGGGATGTGGTACCTTACTTCCCATATTCTTGGCTGATATTTTGAGAATTATAAAGACTTGCAGTGCATTGACTAGCTAGGAGAATCAATGTAAGGCAAGGATTCAACAAAGAATATATAGTATAGAAACATTGTTTTTATAGGAAACCAAACACGGAATGAAAGGCCCCTTGAGGTATAATGAAAGGGAGCCTTGGCTGATAAAGTATTAGGTTGATTTATTAACCTTAACTTGTGCCCAGATTACGCACACTAAGCAATTTACATATTCTGAACAGTCAGTAAAAGCACTTTAAAAAAAGCACCCATTCACTTCTGTACCTATAAACGTCATGGAGAAATTAATTTTCAAAGTTCACAATGCAGGCATTGAAACCTCAGCTTTTTTTAAATAAGAGCAGAATTTTGGCAATCTACCATCCCTCGAATATAAATAACTGGCAGATGTTTCTAAGCTGTTTGAAACTGACTAAGCCCTGTTCACTTGGGAATTACTTGTCAAGCGTTTTGACGAACCCTATTGGTCACACCCTATTGTCGGCAATGGCACTGTTCAAATTGGTGCAAAATTTGCAGTGCCACATTGATTCGAAAAAGTAGTTCCTGCACTACTTTTGGCGATTTCAGGTGTGACTTGGATAGACATCTGTGTATGAAGCCGCACAGATGTCTTCCAAGTCGCACCTGAAGTTGCACTGACTCACGGCTTTGAAATCATGTAATTTCAGATGAAGTCACACGATTTCAAAGTCGCATTCATTGTTAACGAGGGCTTAGGCTCCATGTACACTATGGGGTTGATTTACTAAAGCTTGAAAGTACAAAATTTGGTGCAGCTCCACGCAGAAACCGGCTTCACAGTTTTATTGTCCAGGTTTGATTGAACAAGCTGAGGTTAGAAGCTGATTGGCTAGCATGCAAAGCTGCTCCAGTTTTTACACTCTCCAGCTCTAGTAAATCAACCCCTATAGCTCCTAAATTTGGGTTTAGGAACTTTTGGCCTTTTTTTTTACCAAAGCTTCTAAACTCAACTCCATAAAAGTGTGTACATACAGTACAGGCTTTTATCACTGTTTAGGAGCTGCTGCGGTTAGGGGGAGGTTCAACCTCCCTCAACCTCCCTCTCCTGAACACAGAAGAATCGCATTCAGGATAGGAAAGTTTTGACCACTGGCCGCGGTAAACTACAAAATGCGGCAAAATGGAGTCAAACTCACGCTACAATTTTGCTGCGTTTTGGCATATTTCCATGGCCGTGGTGCATCACTGCCAAGTGTACATGAAGCCTAAGGCTGGCTATACATTATACAATTTTTCCTTTAGATTTACCAAAACCATATAATATGAAGTCATACCTAAGCACTTTCAATTTGAATGCAATCAGGCAGGCCCTTACACTACAAAGCTGAAGGTAAATCTAAGGGAAATTTAATAAGAAACTTGTATAATGTATGCCCAGCTTAGACACTTGCGGACTGTCCCACACATATATACTGTGGCAGGTGTCCGCTCTGTGCTAGATCATGTACCTAGAATGTAATCTGACACTTCCGGGTCTGGGGCATGCGCACGCACCACCAGCGACTCACTCTCGCTGTGATTGGACACAGCGCGAGCCAATCAGGGCATCCGGCAGGCTCGATATCTGCCGGGACCCACCGATTGTTTGGGAGACAGTCAGGACGGCAGTTTGCCCATGTAAACAAGGCAGACCGCCGTTCTGTGAGAGGGGAGTGTACTGATACTATGTTTCTGCTAAGCAGGAACACAGATATTTATCTTCCCCGAGTCAAAGCACCTGCCACACGGTTAGTAAGCACACCCTACGAACACAGTTAACATTTTATCACCCCTGATATTGACCCCTTCCCTGCCAGTGTCATTAGTAAAGTGACAGTGTATATTTTTAGCACTGATCACTGTATTAGTGTCACTGGTCCTCAAAAAGTGTAAAAAGTGTCAGATAGGTGTCCGACTTGTCCGCCGCAATATCGCAGTCCCTGCAATAAGTCGCTGATCACCGCCATTATTAGTAAAAAATAAATAAATAAAATTATCCCATACTTTGTATACGCTATAACTTTTATCGCAAACCAATCAATATACGCTTATTGGGTTTTTTTTTACCAAAAATATGTAGCAGAATACACATTGGCATAAATTGATGAAAAATTAGATTTTTTACATTATTTATTGGGTATGCTTTATAGCAGAAAGTAAAAAATATTGTTTTTTTTTTCTTCAAAATTGTTGTTTTTTGTTTATAGAGCAAAAAATAAAAACTGCAAAGGTGATCAAATACCCCCAAAAGAAAGCTCTGTTTGTGGGAAAAAGAAACAAATATTTTATTTGGGTACAGCGTCACATGACTGTGCAACTTGTTAAAGTAACGCAGTGCCATATCACAAAAAATGGCCCTGGTCATGAAAGGGGGGGTAAACCTTCCAGAGCTGAAATGGTTAAGGGTCAGTTCACACTGGAACACACACGTTCCTATGTAGCTTGGTTTTGACAGCTCATTCATTTGAAGGGGGCTGCAAAATGCACTGTAACTTGAAAAAGTAGCACAAGCACTACTTTTTCAGACTGCGCCACACCATGCTATTTGGTTGCCGTAAACAAGCTGTTTGTGAGATTTTGGGATGCCATTAACAATTAATAAGCAGCGCATTCACCTGTGGTGTGGGAAATGCATACAGAACACACCTCTCCTGTACCACGTGTTGTTGTGCATGGGCCCTGAAACCGGACTTTAGACTTAAGAATCCTTTACATGGACTTACCCCCCATTCCCCTTTATACTACCCATTAACCCCCCCATTAAAACTCAACTGCTTTGGCAATGCTAAATTGTATTTGGTCCTGCCAATAAAGCTTATTTGATTTGATGTCTTTGTTGTGATCTTGAAGGATCTTTGAGAACAATAACTCCACATTATCAGCAGCTAGAGAGGTTATGGATGGCTTGTCCAAAAGTTGTTTTACTGCTTCTTAAGAATATGTAAATAATTAATTGTCTATAGCAAGGGTCAGCAACCTTGTTTCGCTTAAGGGCCGGATCCAATGTATGTGAATGCATGGAGGGTTGCATTCACCTGCTAATAAATGAAGGTAATAATAATCCTAACAGTAATAATAACAGTACCTCACTTTAAGGTGTTTCACTAATACAAAGCCAGTTCACCCTGATGGAGCATGCAGGTTCATTACCTCAAGGCTCTGGCATTGCTGCAGGGTCTACCACCCGGGGGGGGGGATACAGAGATA
>BLSH010542214.1:280563-291165 GCA_018402905.1 Glandirana rugosa
ATGAGGATATTGGGGGGGGGGGCAGATGTCGGTGGGGACATAGGGGGACACGTATTGGTGGAGACATAAGAGGGGGGACGTATCGGTGAAGATAGGGGGGGGGCACGTATGGGTGAGACATAGGGGGGGACTCGTATCGGTGGAGATATAGGGGGGGCACGTATGGGTGGAGACATAGGGGGGGACACGTATCGAGGTGGTTATGCACAGGGGGATACAGGGGTGGCTGTAGACGGGGGGGGGGGTTATAGGAGTATTGCTACTATTCACGTTGTATAAAAATATTATGTGCAAACATGTATGTGTTACATTTCAGCTATATGCCTCATTAAGAGTGTTGCTTGGCGCTCAGATGGCTCACTGCGTCTCTCTTCTAGTTGTCTGACAAATGCAGCAGGCTGGCACGAGAATAACATCAGTCAGGAGGAGGGCCGGGGTGGAGGAGGAGAGACGCGGTGAGCCATCTAAGCGCTGTGCAATGAGGCATATAGCTGAGCTTTTATTATGAGTTTGACAGCCACTTGTCCAAGGGCCGGGTGCCGGTGATTAAATTAATTTAGCAGCGGCCGGCATGGTGCGGGCAGCTGACCGCAGGTTGCCGACCCCTGGTCTATAGTCTGGGCACAAGTGCACTTCAAGTAAATATGTAGAGGGGGACTTTATTGGCCAAACGAGTAAATTGTGATCGTGCGTAATCATAGGTGGGCGCAGCCTATTGCATTAGGGTGTGCACACCAAAGCTCAAACACACGTGTGTGTGTGTATATCTTAGGTGTGCGAAGCCTATTGCATTAGGGTGTGCACCACAAGATATAGGTGTCAGTAGTTTATTTTTATTTTAAGAATTTTGTTTTTTTATTATATTTTACAATATTATATTTTATTTATTTTTTTTACAATTTTTTTTAGGAGCCCTGATGGGGGGCTTTGGTGAAATATCTGGGGTCTAACCAGGCCCCTGATGTCTCACTTTTGAGACAGAGAAAGACTGAGGACAGAGATTCCCCAGTCCCTTTCTCTGCAGCCAGACAGCAGGGGGAATCTGCACAGTACAGGGTGATTAGGGTGTGCCCAGGCACACCTGCCACCCTATGTGCGCACGCCTATGTACGTAATATATAATGGAACTGGTGTGGATTCATGGTCTTGAGCTTCCTGCAGTCTCCCACCAAAAGATTTATTGCTCTTTAATGCTTATTGTGTCATATTTGTAAAATGCATTTGGTTCCATTTTCCTTATCATAGGCTGCATATCTCGTATAACCATAAAAAGTTCCTGTTCTCTCTCATAGAGTATGTTCTGCAGTGCTGTCCAGTAATTTTATATTTATTGTGAGGTTATTTTAATTAGCTATTGCAACCATGTCAGCTCAACCAAGTTGCCAATTCTGTGTGCAGTCTGTTTTCAGGAAAGTTCACCTTTCACAATTCTCAGCTGAGGTGGAAGTCAAGGGAAAAATGGTTTTAAAATAGGGTAAAGCACCACAGAAATGACACTGGGGAAGTTTCTCCACCAATATTGTGGGCAGCACATAAAGGGGTTATGAGGGGGAATATTATCCAACTATCAGTCAGGTTAAAAAGAGAGAGGAAAATAGAGATTGAGAATCTGGAAAGGAATTTTCAAGTCCTTGCTAGAACTCACAAAAAGAATCCGACACATCACTCTTGGACTCAACTGGAAGCGGGTAGAGTAGCCCTGAATCTTGCCCTCACTACCAAAGCTGAGAAGCAAATTCAATGGTCTAGAGCTAATTCATACTTGCAAAGAGACCATATAGGCCTCAAACTGGCTGCTAGGCTGTCCCCCAGATGTCATTCCTTTTCTTTTCCTAAGGTCAGGGATCACTCGGGAACTCTTACCCAGAACCCGAAACGGATTCTCTCAAAGCCTTTTTGAATTCCATCACCCTTCCTAATCTGTCGGTAGATCATGCGGCTTCTCTAGAATTGCCCTTCAATGAGGGGGAGGTACTGGAGGTAATCAAAAATCTTAAGAAAGGCTCAGCCCCGGGACCAGATGGCTTCTCCACGGGCTATTACAAAACCTTTGGCACAATTGTCGCTCCTTACCTAACAAAATTCTTCAATTCATTAAGAAATGATACAGTCTTACAAAGCGATGCCAATAGAGCATTTGTGTCGGTCATCCCTAAACCTGGAAAGGATCATTCTGATGTCAGCAATTACAGACCCATCTCTTTGATAAATAACGACCTCAAAATTATGACAAAAATTTTAGCTAATAGACTTTCTAAATTCATAGGCCAATACATCCTTAAAGATCAGGTAGGTTTTATCCCGGGCAGGCAAGGTCCCGACCAGATCCGTAGAGAAGTGGATATTGTGACGTTACTTAATTCAAATTGGGATGGGTGCCCTGCTCGGGAAGGCTATATTTTATCTGTCGACTTGCAAAAAGCCTTTGACACGGTAGATTGGTCTTATCGTTTTGAAGTCCTAAAGAGATGGGGCTTTGGTCCTAGATTCATCCAAACCCTAAAAGCCCTTTACTCAAATCCTAGTGCCCAAGTTAAATTGCATAACTTTTACTCCAACCCTTTCCCCATCTCCCGAGGCACTAGACAGGGATGCCCTTTATCCCCTTTAATTTTCGCAATCGCGATGGAGTCTTTGGCTATTGCCATCAGAGATGACCCAGACATTCAAGGGATCGACTGTGGCCTGTACTCACACAAATGCACGCTATTCGCAGACGATTTGCTACTGTTCATCACCTCCCCCCTCACGTCCACCCCTAAGGTTATACAGCTACTCCATCTTTTTGGCAAAACCTCAGGTCTCTGTGTAAATTGGTCTAAATCAGCAGCATTAAATATTTCTTTGCCCGAACAAATTGTACTCCGACTAAAGGACCAATATAAACTTAGCTGGAACTCTTCCCAGATCCCCTACTTGGGGATCAGTTTGGCGGCCAACACCAACAACTATTTGTAGCCAATTACCCCCCTCTCTTAAAGAAATTAGCACAAGATATCTCCAGCTGGGACCAGGAGGGTCTGTCTTGGTTGGGAAGATTACACACGATCAAGATGACTCTCCTTCCTAGGATCCTTTATTTCTTCAGGGCTCTTCCCATTCTGGTGAGGAAGTCTGATCTGCAAAAACTGCAATCCCTGATCCTGAAATTCATTTGGGCCCGTAAAGGTTTTAGATGTTCAGCCAAGGTGCTCTATAGGAGACGTAATCAAGGGGGCCTAGGTCTTCCACACCTTTTTAAATATTATCAGGTGGCACAACTTGCCCAATTCTCATCCGTCTTTTCCAGAGGGATTGCTCCAGATTGGGTCAAAATAGAAAGACAGGCAATTCCCCACAACACTATCGACTTCCTGATAGGTGTCCCTCTCAAATCGAGACCCCCAATTCTATCTCCAACTTTGTCCCACTCTATGGCCCTCTGTGACTCGGTTCTCAAGTCCCCCAACCTAATCTCAACTCTTCGTCCACTCTCTCATCT
Organism: Glandirana rugosa; assembly: GCA_018402905.1. Taxonomy (NCBI): domain Eukaryota; kingdom Metazoa; phylum Chordata; class Amphibia; order Anura; family Ranidae; genus Glandirana; species Glandirana rugosa. The sequence continues at coordinate 284,045 of BLSH010542214.1, forward strand.
CTTTCATAACCCTCAGTTCCCTCCCGGTTTAGACATCAAGGCCTTTAAATGGTGGACGGACAAGGGGTTGTGTCGTATAGGCAGTTCCCTCCCGGTTTAGACATCAAGGCCTTTAAATGGTGAACGGACAAGGGGTTGTATCGTATAGGCCATTTCTTATCGCTGTCCGGACCTCTGACGTTGTCCCATTTCATTTCTAAGCTAGAGATGCCACTCTCAGAGAAATTTCGTTTTTTCCAAATACACCACTTCCTGACCACCTGGTGGAATTGCAGGAAGGACCACTCAGGTATTACCCCTTACGAACAGTGGTGCTCGGGAACTGTGGATTAGAGAGGAGGTATCTCTTTGATCTACGCTGCTCTGATGGAGGACTCATCCAGACTGCCGTACGTGGATAAATGGGAAAGGGACCTAAAAGTGGGGTGGGCTGCGGAAAAGTGGTCCTCGTTATTCTCACGTTGCCATAAAGGGATCGCCAATATCTCACTGCAGGAAGCCAAGGTATTTATCAGGTGGTACTTAGTACCTTCCAGATTAGCAGCTATGTTCCCTAGCGCCTCCAACCTCTGCTTCAGAGGTTGTGAGCATGTGGGCACTTTCCTCCACACGTGGTGGGAATGTCCCCACCTGAGAGGTTTATGGAACAAATTCTTCCACTTGATCCGTAGGGTTTCGGGTTTCCCTATTCCCCAATGTCCAGAAATAGCCCTCCTTAATTCTAAGCCCGAAGGTCTGTCTAAACCGTTATTTAAGCTCATACAATTTATTCTACTTGGGGCTAAGATCACAATAGCTAGGTATTGGAAAAGCCCGTTTGTATCCTTCTCTGAGGCTATACGGAAGATATCCTGGATAATGGTTCAAGAAAAGCTTGCCAGCAAAATCCTGGATACCTCCCCTAAATTTGACCTAGTTTGGGAACCTTGGAGAAATTATTTAAAATTACCAGGGTGATCCCTTATCTTCTACTTCTTTATATAGCTTCACTGGTGTCTAATCTCCCTTGTCTTCCCTCTGGCTCTCTCTTTCTCTTCAATTTACTTTGTCTTCTCTCTCTTCCAGTTAGACTTTACCTCGATCTCTGATTGTTTGATAGGGAATGTTTGGTACAGGGGTTGTCCCGCCCTTCCCCACCTATGTGGTTGGAGGGGGTTACTAAATACTCTCCTTAGAGGCTTATAAAAACGGGTTTTAGTTGTTTGACTTAGTATGGTATAATACGCTATTTCAGAGACTGTATCCTATTAGGCTCCTTTAACTATGGGGTTCCCAGGAGGGGGGGGTGGTCAGTGCCTGTCCTCCCAGTCACAGTTTGTTCCCAGTTGGGGTGACCGGAGGGATGGCGGGCTTTCCCCTGCCTGGGAGCTACCCTTATAGGCCAGGTTTTGCACCTTCTAATGCTATTTGATTTTCTCTGATTATCAGAGAAGATTTTATACAGTTGATCTTTGGTTAATGGTTTATTGCTTATATCTACCATATTTCTACCATTAGCCCGTTTTATAAACAAATGCCCTTATGTATATGTATGCTGTGTTTGAGATTACATATGTACCAGACATTCAGTCTTTTTATATACCTATTTTGCTGTACTTAAAATTTTCAATAAAAATATTTGAAACAGAAAAAAAATAAAAAATAAAAAAATAAAAAATAAAATAGGGTAAAGCAACAGGTATACTTTAATTCTGGCTCTCACAGTAGCTAATAGTAATCTTTACTTTGCACCCAATCATTATATTTGTCTGCTCAGTGACAGGTATCGGGCAGTGAAAGAGGAAAAAACGATAAGTATAGAGCAGCCCATTGATTGGTCTGATTTTTTGTTCAACCAGGTCCTCTCCGCTGAGCTATTGTATTCTGAGAGCACCATTGGCTATAGCCTGCAGTACAGATTGAGTGTGGAAAATCCAAAAAGACGGTTGTACAGGATCGGTAGATCAACTTCTGTACAACCTCCCTGCCCATACATGGATCAAAATTTGTCCAGTCCCTGCTGAACTGGCTTAATTTCAATCAAAGTATGGCTGGCCTAGGCAGGGATAGATTGACTATAAGGTCTCAGGGAACTTTAGAGAACTGTTCTGCATGTACAAAACACAGGTTAACTTTAAGGTTGCAAGAGGCCAGGGGGAGGTGTCCTGTATGGAAAAGCTCCGGTTGACTTTGAGGTCACATGGACTCTAGGGAGGTCTCCTGCATGGGTAAAGCACAGGTTTACTTTAAGGTCACAAAAAACTCAGGGTAGTCCTGCACAAGGTCCACTTTAAGGTCGCAGGGAACATTAAGGAGGTTTCTGGAAAGCCCTGTGCCTTCACCACACTAATACCATATTTGATATAATATCAAATAATGTGACTGATGTAACTATTACACTGTTCTCTATATATGGTAATATTCAACATTTTAGTCTCAATTCATAAGGTTTTAGAACCAGAAGAATCTTTATTTTAGCCAAGTGACTATGTGACTGTAATTTTTAGATCTCATTGGACTAGACGAAAAATAGCTGCCCCTTTTTTAAAAATATAGATCGTATCCAGGTGTGTTAGCTTTATGAGTTCAACCTAGAGCCTTGTGTTAGTGCCAGAATGAACCTCACCTATCAGCCAGAGGTCTGTGAACTGTCAGGGGGTCTGAAAGCAACCTTTTCCCCTATTGGGCAGCTGTTCTTTTGGGGGTTATGCCTCGGAAGGTATCCCCTCTTCCATTGCTGAAATATTTGTGGGAAATAGCACAGCACATTTACCAAACCAGAAGTCACAGGAGACACTTTCATTAGAATTAGGTCATTAGAAGCAGTGTTTCTCCCAGCCTGCAAATGGCACAGGACTGGGCATATCCTGCACTGGTGAGATGTTACAATGGAGGTCCATGATTAATATAAGCACAGAAATGAAAAGTAGAGGACTAGTTTGGCAGGAGTGAGCCTTGATTAGCTTAGACAAGGTAATATCTAAAACAATAGTGCAGCGCAACATATAAGATACAAGTGTCCATACAAAAGTCCTTTAAAATGTGTTCCACCTAACTGGTATACAAAAGTGGTGGAATCCTCTTAAAAACATGCAGACACCACATGTCAAAATGGCTACTCACCTTCTTTTTTTACCTCCCTTTTAGACTGACGTCAAAGAGCGCTTGGAAATATCTCTCTGGCATAATATATCTCTGATGGCTCTTTACTCTCTCTTTATAATCAGTGGTAATGCATGGAAGATACAAGTACTCTGGTAGCGCCTCAATCACCAATGTGCAATAGTGGTGGAAACATCTTCCTTTAATATCACCCAAACGTGCCAACACCACATGTGATAATGGCCACTCACCTGCTCATATGACCTCACTGTTAGACTGAAGTCCAGTAGCGCTTTGGACACTGGTGATTGAGGTGCTGGCAGAGTATATACTTACATCTTTCATGCATTACCACTGATTATGAGGAGAAACTCAAGGACCATGGGAAATATGATATACCAGCAGGAGATAATTCCAAGTGCTATTTGCCCTCAGTCTAATAGGTAGGTCATAAAAAGGAGGCGTTTGCTAGTTACAGTGAACATCTAGAAGAGATGTTTGTTTGTCTTGAATTCTTCCTATACAGTAGCAATGCACATTTGGGTATGTGAGTGTGCCTAAGCATGTCTGTGGCTGCAGTCTCATAGCTGTATATCTGCAGTGTGAGATGTAAGGCACTGCTGCCTCTAATTGCTAGTCTCAAGAGATTTGTATTGAGATTTTGTAATGTCACTACTCTGATAAAAGGAAGCAAACCCCTTCCTCTACCAAGATGGTCACCTCCATACAGAGACACAATGCAGAAAAAGGCACGACAAGTCCAGTAATGGGGAAATTTAAGCTGCTGGAAAACCACAGGCAATACTACTGACTAGTTCTTTGCCATCTTCCAGCCTTTTTTGTGGCCACAGCTTCCCAAGTTTACGCCCTCTTTAACAAAGTAATATTAAGATGAGCCATATGAGCATTGCAGCATGTATGTATTTGAGTATAGTTTAACCAACTAAAGATTATTTCTAGGTCTTGGAAGTGGCAACATTGTGATATTTTTATATTGTTTATGCCCTTGCTGGTTGGGGCCCAGAGGGCAAATCTATGCTTCTACGTACAAGTGGACAAAGGCTTCCTAGGTATCATACTTTGCACATATATCTTTTGCTTGATTTCTTTATAGGTTTTTATTAGTGTCTGTTTCCTACCTGCTATGTGGGAAGTATTCATTATTTTCCTGTCCCAGTGGTACTAGAGCCAACTTTTGCAGGAAGAGGGGATATTTGGGTAAAATTTCACGTACTCTAAGTTGATTTTTAACCTCCCTGATGGTATGATTATGTCAGATTTTTGCGTCTCCAAGCGGTAAATAGTTTTGCATAGAAATTTGGCGGTTTATATTGTAGGCCTGTAATTCTTAGAAATAACTCACTTAAATCTGTCCATACAAGAGTCTAGAAGACATCCCGGGTATGATAAAGTTTGAAACATGAAATCATAAATTATAATATAATAAATAACTATAAATAATTATCAAAAATAATATAATAATAATAATAAATGTATTCAATAATGTAATCAAATCAAAAAAACAGAAATTTTCTCAGCTGCAGAATTGTTGCTGTCAACACTTTCAGTGTCTGATGACGAATTTCCCCACGAATCAGTATCGCTCAATTCTGCAAGTGATTCTTATTTACTATTGCTGGTTTCTAGCTGGTCAAAAAACACTTTTGACGTAAAGGGGTGTTTTTTGGATGCCATGGACATAATCAAGTTTCCAGGCAGAAAGAATGGCATATTTAATATAAAAGTGCATGCAGGGCACTGGGCAAAGCACTAGGGACAAAAGGGATGTGAAATGATATGATACACTAATGTGATCTTACAGATTACAGTGTACTGTATGTGTTGTGTGTGTTTCACTTTTTTAATTTGTCACCAGGCTCCGCCCCCATGCAACACAACGCTTGCAGGGAACAGAGCCCGGCATCACAGTGAATCGGGCGGAAGACACAGCCCACAGACACAGCGGGGGGACATCGCTGGATCCAGGGGACAAGGTGAGTAACGCTGCCTTGATCCATCATCGCAATCCCGAGTGTGGCTCGGGGTTACTGCTTTTGGTAATGAAAATTCACCCCAAGCCACACTGAGGAATACCGCCAGGGAGGTTAATATGCACATGTATAATTCAGTTAGAAAGTAATTTACTAAACACTTGGTCATTTTTTTACCCTCTTATACCTTATCTACTGGGATAGCCGCAATTAACATACTGTGAATTGTACTTATACGGTGTATTTATCATGGTTCTTCTGGAGTTTGACGCTCTGCTACAATATGCCTGGTTCTGCTCTGTCATTATCTCTTCTATGTCATCAGGGGCCAACAACCAATACCCTCTCTACTCTGACAACACCCAAATCTATCTCTCTACTCCCCAGCTCACCCCCTCAATCTCTTCACCTATCACAAATTTATTGAGTGATCTATCAGTGAGGATGTCACTCCACTTCCTGAAACTTGATCTTTCTAAAACTGAGCTTGTAATATTTCCTCCTTCCCAATCCCTCTCTTTAAATTTACCATTGAGATCGACAGCACAACCATTGGTCCCTCTGCACATGCCAGGGTGCTGGGTGTAATCTAGACTCTGATCTCTCCTTCAGGCTCTACATCCAATCACTAGCTAAGTGTTGCTGCCTTAACCACCGCAACATTTCCAGAATTCTCCCCTTCCTGACTAAGGGCACCAGAAAACAACTTATTCACTCCTTGATTATTTCCCGACTTGACTACTGCAACTTCCTCCTCACTGGCCTACCTTTACACAGGCTATCTCCCATTCAGTCTATTATGAATGCTGCTGCCAGGCTTATACACCTTACTAACCGATTTGTGACTGCTGCCCCTTTTTGCCAATCTCTCCATTGGCTTCCCCTACTCCACCTTATAAAATTCAAAATACTAACTATAACATACTAGGCCATCCACAACATTGCCCCCAGCTACATCACCAACCTCATCTGCGGATACCACTAAATCGTCCTCTCCGCTCCTCCCAAGACATCTTGCTCTCTAGCTTCCTTCTTACCTCCTCCCATGCTCGCCTCCAGGACTTTTCCAGAACCTCCATCTTCTGGAACTCCCTGCCCTAGTATGTCTGGTCAGCCCCTACCCTGTCCACCTTTAGGCGATCCTTGAAAATTAATTTATTCAGGGAAGCCTACCCCACCTCCAACTAAAATCTGTACTTGAGTCACCTTCATCAGATCCCCCCCGCAGCTATTACCTTTTGTACCACCTCCACCTCCCTTTAGATTGCAAGCTCCATGAGCAGGGCCCTCCTATTCCTTTTGTATTGAACTGTGCTGTAATTGTACTGTCCACTGAGGGCGCACGGGCGCCGCCACCCCTATCCATGCTGCCGCCCCCCCATCCATGCGTCGGGCCCCTTGCAAGATGCCAGGCGCATTAATTTCTATGGCAGAGGTGTGTTTTTTTGAAGCACTGATTAGAGCCAGAGGCCCTAATAGGCTTCAAAATACAGGGAGTGCAGAATTATTAGGCAAGTTGTATTTTTGAGGAATAATTTTATTATTGAACAACAACCATGTTCTCAATGATTCCAAAAACTCATTAATATCAAAGCTGAATATTTTTGGAAGTAGTTTTTAGTTTGTTTTTAGTTGTAGCTATTTTAGGAGGATATCTGTGTGTGCAGGTGACTATTACTGTGCATAATTATTAGGCAACTTAACAAAAACAAATATATACCCATTTCAATTATTTATTTTCAGCAGTGAAACCAATATAACATCTCAAAATTCACAAATATACATTTCTGACATTCAAAAACAAAACAAAAACAAATCAGTGACCAATATAGCCACCTTTCTTTGCAAGGACACTCAAAAGCCTGCCATCCATGGATTCTGTCAGTGTTTTGATCTGTTCACCATCAACATTGCGTGCAGCAGCAACCACAGCCTCCCAGACACTGTTCAGAGAGGTGTACTGTTTTCCCTCCTTGTAAATCTCACATTTCATGATGGACCACAGGTTCTCTATGGGGTTCAGATCAGGTGAACAAGGAGGCCAAGTCA
>BLSH010542214.1:291856-304815 GCA_018402905.1 Glandirana rugosa
TTATAAGTAAGCATTGCCTTGGTTTTTCCACACGCTTCTTGCGACCCTGTTGGCTATTTTGAATGAAACGCTTGATTGTTCCATGATCACGCTTCAGAAGCTTGGCAATTTTAAGAGTGCTGCATCCTTCTGCAAGATATCTCACTATTTTTGACTTTTCGGAGCCTGTCAAGTCCTTCTTTTGACCCATTTTGCCAAAGGAAAGGAAGTTGCCTAATAATTATGCACACCTGATATAGGGTGTTGATGTCATTAAACCACACCCCTTCTCATTACTGAGATGCACATCACCTAATATGCTTAATTGGTAGTAGGCTTTCGAGCCTATACAGCTTGGAGTAAGACAACATGCATAAAGAGGATGATGTGGTCAAAATACTCATTTGCCTAATAATTCTGCACACAGTGTAGAGTGGGCTCCGGACACAGAGCATTGGGTTGGAGCCCATCTAGGTGTGTTACGAATGAATATTCGCTATTGTAACACTGATCCTCCTCCCGGCCAATCAGGAAGCGGGTCTGAGACCCATCACCCAATTGGCTGAAAAGACAGGCGACCCTACTGGACGCCTAGGAGGAGGGGAGGAGATGCACGGTGAAAGCGAGGAGGAGGAGAAGACACAAGAGCCGCTGTCTGCTGCCTGATGCCTGCCGCTGCCAGATGCCCACTGCTGCCTGATGCTTGCCGCTTCCTGATGCCCACCACTTAGATGGGGTAAGTGCCAGAGGACCGACCGCAGACTGCGAGCCATGTGGTTGTTTGCAACCCCCCCCCCCAGTTACTGACTGTCACCCTTTACATTGAAAAGCACTGCGCTCACTGTGGGCACTATATAAATCCTGTATAATAATAAGAATATGATAACTCTTTCTGGTTCCTGCAGCAAGCTTTCTGATGACATGGCACCAGGTCCTCCCTCCTGAGCTGTGTGAAGCCTCCTGTGATGCCCTCTGTGATGTGTGATGTACATGTCCCAGCAGGCTCCACGAGTAAGGCTGATGTCTAGGCCAGACTGGACGTGGGGTGGTGGGGTAAATTAAATAAAACAAAAAAGTAAATAAAAAAGTCTACTTTTTTAAATCTGGCTGAAGAGAAGAGAAGAATGGGACAAAATGTTTTTTTTTTTAGTAAAGGTCTGCTTTAATTTTTGCTTATGCAATGATTCATTCTATAGTAAATTGCTCTGATTTTTGATATACAGTATTTCAAAATGCTGTGTATTGAAAACCCAAACCTTTCTTTTTATTTTTGGATAGTGTATGTCAGTTGATTTTATTTTTTATTCATCCTTCACTTCCTTTTCTTAAGCCCAACAGAAAATGAGAAATGTATCCAAAGTAAAAGCATTGTGTAATTGGAGATCTTCTTTAATAAAGTAATTTTTGAATACATGATGATGTTGGCATTTTCTTTGTAATGTAAGCTAATAATTTTGATTTGAGTTTATTTTTGTTTGTCTGGCCCTATGTATGAGAACACAGCACCCGCTGCTTGCTTTCCAAGGGCAAAGTGTGAACTTTAATGTGAGCTGGACGCTTAATTTCATATTCATGCCCTATAGCATATCTACATGAATACAATTATCATAATTATATTCATTACACCCTAGTATTCATGTAGCGAAAAATGTGCATGTAATGTAAGCAAATCAAATCCACTTCTATTGTCTAATAAGCACTTACTAAAAACGGAAAAAACAATATTAAAAATGTTATTTATACAATTGCACAAATGAATGCCTTAAAAAATACACACTTAATCAGCAGCAAGAGAAAAAAGAAATAATGTTTAACTGATCTGAATGAATTCATCTGCAATCTGATTGGCTACTGTAAGTTAAGGCTCTCTGGACATTGACACTGCCTTTTTGCACTTGGCAAATTGATAGAGAGCACAAGCAAACAATATTATTTGCCAATACAAACTCTATTTAATCCACACAGATATGTTATACAAAATATGCCTCTCTAGAGTGCACCTGGGAATGGGCAATACATACAGTATAGACTAATGCCTGGTACGCACTCTCATTTTTTTTTTTTCGTTCAACACAGCGGGCTGAATGAAGAAAACCTGAGGAGCCTGGGAGGAGCATGCTGTACTATTTATGTGATGTCGCAGGTCAGCACTCTCAGCCATTGGTTTCTAGCATGCCCATTCGAAAGAAGCTGGTCATTCAGCCGGCTTCTGGTGGATAGGCTGATGTACACACAGACTGAATATCGGCCGGTGTCCGATGAACTGCCGATACTGGCCGATATTCGGCCTGTATGTAACAGGCATAACATTTCACAAAATAACATTTAGATATAACTGTACATATACCAAGTGACCCTAGTTATATTCCCTAGCAGCTAAAAAATGCATGACATATAGGTAGCACACAGAGCATACCAACATCCTGGTGAGTACAAACAGATGGAAATCTAAGGCCTTGTACACACGAGTTGACGATTGTATACAACAGGTCGTACGAACGACCGTTGTATATGAAATCGATCGTTAGTACGTGCGATTAGAACAGCCGACGTACGACGGTCGTACAACGGTAGTTGTATGAGCAAACTAGAAAACTTGGTAGTATCAACAAGCGGTCATAAGACCGTTGTATCATGTGTACAGAGAAGTTGGTCCAACAAGTTGTATTGTGCAAAACACGCATGCTCAGAAGTCAGGAAGAGCTGGATGCTAATTACATGCACCTGAACTTTCTCTTTATACGTTCACTACGTTCAGCTTGGTCGTACGATCGTGTAGTGCATGTCAGTATGCTAGATACAACAGCCAACATACGATTTGGTCCGTTCGATAGTACGACTGTCGAACCGTGTGTACGAGGCTTTACTCAACATTTTGCCACCCAATTGTACAGGAGTGTACTAGAACCTGCTTTGAAAACTTCAGCTGGCTAACATTAAGGCCCAGTCTGTATGGCGGTGAACGTATTACCATCACTTTTAGTCTGCATAAAGTGAATCATTTTGGAGCTGTTAACAAATAAGCAGTCTCCGGTTATACTGGAATGGTAGACGATGGTGAAACAAGCAGTTTTCAGAGTCATGGCAAAGAACAGAAAACCCGTCATACCAAGCGGCTCCTCCAGGTGTAAGCGCAACATAAAAACATATAAAATACAGGATGATCCTGATAAAATTCCTGTAGCCTTATAATTTTTCTGTGCACTGAACTGAAATCTGAAACAATGTTAGCAGTTTTCCAAGCTATCTTCTGTGAGCTACCGCTCTTCCCTGTGTAATGGAGAAGGTGTTTGTCATCCAAATTAGGAGAGTAACCTCGTGTGACAACACTGCTCCTTCAAAGACACAGTATGGTGGATAAGCATTGTCACTTTGATAGAAGAAGCATCTTAAAAGTGAATATTAAAATGTTAATGCAGCCAGCACATTTAAGGACTGGTAAGCTGCAATATATTAGGTTTTTGACGGGGTGAACAGGTTAGAGAAACTTTAATTCCAGGAATTGGCATGCTATACATAGTTACATTGATCCAGTTTGGACCAATGTAACTATGTATATGACATACGGGAGCGATGCTGCTGGAAGCTGGAAATCACTAAAGTATACAACACTACTACAATGATCTCCATTTGCTTTCGGACCAGTGCTAAGTGGCTTGCCCGCTGCCTTGTGCTGAATGAATGCAAATGATTGTATGAGGTGGAGAGCGTGATATTACTGTCCTGCCTCTCCACCTTATCCATTCATAGAACGATTTGCATTCATTCAAAGCATTTTTGGAATGCTGCCCCTGCCGAGCAGCCAACCTCCTGTGTTCACAGTATTCCATACACATAGTCCTTGGACCAATGTAACTACAGTATGTATAACATGTTGATACCTGGAATTCTTCTTTAACCTCTTGCCTTCCCAGCCAATTCTGACACTTATCTTCTACATGTAAAAATCATAATTTTTTTGCTAGAAAATTATTCAGTACCCCCAAGATTATATATGACCCTAGGGAATATAATGGTGGTCATTGTGACTTTTTATGTATTTGCGCAACAATATTTCAAATGCGTTTCTTTTGGAAAAAAAAAAGTAAATAGATACCTAACATGTCCCGCTTTAATATTGCACACACTCGTGGAATAGTGTTTATTGTTTATTTAAGTTTTATTTTTATATTTTGACACTTTCCTTTTACATTTTTTTGATCACTTTTATTCCTATGACAAGAAATGTAAACATCCCTTTTAATAGGAATAGGGCATGACAGGTCCTCTTTACAGTGAAATCTGGGCTCTGTAAGTACCCAAATGGGGGGGCGCCCTTGACCCCGGCCAGCCAAACGGGTGGGAGCTCCAGTGCTGTCTGTGACTCTGGAGGGGTGTCGGTGGGTGGATTGTTTGGCGCCCCTCCCTCAAAAAAAACACCAGCCGCCACTGTTTCACTCACTTCTTAGTCTGCTGTGCCAGCCAATAGTGGATCAGCCTAGGGAATAGGTACAGCTATAGGGGTGCTGGAAATGCTTTTATACAATGCCACATAAACCAAGTGTTGGCAGATGACTTCATCAGAAAAAATAAGAAGGAAGTTTAAAAAAGTAGGACGTTTGGTAAGCACAGAGCAAGCTAAAGCCTAGTACACACAATGGGCTTATTGGATGAATAATTGTCCTTTTTTTTTGAATGCTAGTCTCCATATCGAAAATGAAGAGGCTACTAAACGAAAATTCTTGTATGACAGAATAAAAATTTGGAAGTGATGTAATTTATTGTATTTGTATTGTATTTTTGGATGAAAACTATACTGACTAAATGAAAATCGTAGGATCTGATATGGTGCAAGAAAAATTTTCATGTTTGTCCCTTTGGATAATTTCAGACGAGCAGAGCACTGCGCCCCGAGTCCACCCAGTTGTGTGACAATAGCAAATTAACATTCGCTATTGTATTATTGATTCTCCTCTCGGGCCAATCAGGAAGGAGACGCAGGGGAAGCCGCCATAAAGCACCAGGAGGAGGAGAAGCTGCCCAGAGGAACTGCTGCCCGCGACCTAGATGGGGTAAGTGCGGGGCTGGTGACCGACCGATGGGGGGGGGTTGGGGGTGCCTGTGACCACCACCAGCCACCACTATCATAGTATGATCTATTCAAAAGCCGTATTTTTTGTAAGATTTTGTGTACGGGCCTTAAAACTTGCTTGCCTGTGTATATGGAATGTGTCAGCTAAGGTGTTTTTGGAGTGCTTTTAATCTTTGAACCCATATATGTGTATGTGTGTGAATAAATATATCTTTAACCGGTTCCTGGTCGCGTAGCGATTATAAGCGGCGACAGTGTGGCTCTGTCCCGCAAATCGCCGCTTACAGTCGTCACTTGTGGGCACGACAGCTAGGGGGCAAGCCGCTGGAGCGCGCTCGTGCCTGCTGCACACTCCCTGAGTGGGGCCGCGGGTCGGGTGGACTCGGTGCCCTGTACTCGGGATCAGTTAGATCTCTGGTGCCCCTGGCAGCCCAGCCCCCATACAGTTAGAACACACCCAGGGAACACAGTTAACCCCTTCCCTGCCCCCTGCAGCTTAACCACTTCCCTGCCAATGACATTTATACAGTAATCAGTAGATATTTAAATTTCTGAACGCTGTATAAATGTCAATGGTCCCAAACAAGTGTAAAAAATGTCCGACATGTCCGCCCCAATACCACAGTTCCGATAAAAATTGCAGACCGCTGCCATTACTGGCAAAAAAATTAAAAAAAAAATTGTAAAAACGCCAGAAATTAATTCTGATGGAAACTTTTACGCAAACCAATCAATAAATGGACCAAAACCGATGGATACATTTGTTTTTTTTTTGGATATATATTTTGCAAAATTGTCTCTCTTTTTTTGTTCATAGCAGTGATCAGAAATGATGCAGAGGTGATCAAATACCACCAAAATAAAGCTCTATTTGTGGGGAAAAAAAGGACGCAAATTTTGTTTGGGTACAACAGCGCAATTGTCAGTTAAAGTGGCGCAGTGCAGAATCGCAAAAAGTGCTCTGGTCCTAATGTGGGAAATCCTAACAGGGCTGAAATGGTTAAAGAGAAGAACAGCTAACTTCTATTAATAGAGAACACATGCTTAGGTAGTATTCATTTATTCACTGTGCTATCTTCTTTCTATTCTTCTGTCCAGCACGTACCAGTTGGTGTGCCAAACACAATAAAGAAGGTTAATGGTAAGCCTGAAATCAAATATGCTCTGCAGCGCACAGCTGTATCTAGCCACATTGTTCCCAATGATAACAGAACACATCTTGCTTTAATAACACGGCCTCCCATAGGGCTCAGTGACTTCGGCAGTGGAGAGCGCAAGAGCAGCAAAAAGACGGAAGCTGTAGAAGAGATTACTGTGCTTCCTTTACAGTCAACCACTGATTTGATTCCTCCGACAGCTTGACACAAAAGATAAAAAAACTACAACTAGGAATAGAACTGCAATTGCGTCATAGACAGACAGTCTAATACATTTATAGCACAATGTCATAATATAACATAATACAATTCTACTGAATGCTCCCACTGTAATTTGGAAAAGAGACCAGCAGATTAGTATAGCGCCTTGTTACAAGGTATTTTTTTTTTTTTTTTTCATTTTTACAAATGCTTGAATCCTGTAACTTTTTAGCTAATACTTTACAAAATTAAGGAGCATTCTTTCCACTGGCCACAAATTTATGGTGCATTCTTCCCACTGACCATCATAAAAAAGTGCTGTAAGCTGTATATATAGTAATTATTAGCAGGGGTTCCCCGAGACATGAAAGTTATTTCAAGGGTTCCTCCATGTCAAAAATGTTGAGAAAGGTTTCATTGTGATACAAATTGTGTATGTTCCTTTTGAGTTGGTATACAGAGTGTATATGTTCATTCTGAGTTGGTAGGAGTGCCCAACTTAACAATGGCTCCTGCATGTATACTGTTCATATACAGTATATTTATATGTATGTTTGTAAAAATACTCGTGCCAGTGCTGGACTGGAGTTAAAAATAAATCTAGGTCAAAAGTGGGAAAGTCTAATTTGAACTTTCAATGCAGCAATACCTCTGCTGCATCGATGCAAATCAGCCATAGAAACACAGAGTTTAGATTTTACAAGGGCTGCTAGGAACTTTATGTTTCTACATTAGTATATCTACTGGATGCTAAGCAGCTCCCACAGATTGACAACAGCCTACATTTAGTCACAGAAAGACTTCTGGTAGATTGGCCAGAATGTCTGAGCCTATTGTCCTACAACAGCCACTCAGGTTCTCCTCCTTTCTTTTCCCATGGGTTACTTTCCAGTGAAGGGCGCAACCTCAATGGTTGCTGGAGGCAATACAGTCAATCTGCAGACCAAGTGAAAAACAAGGCACTGGAGACATGGAGGATCTGCTGTCTGTAGCAGACATTTCACTGTAAAAGAAATGAGGAACCTCCACATTTTAGGTCAATTTTCATAAATTAGCCTCAGCTTTCTCAGAATAAACTCAATGGCCAACATTAACTTCCGTGTCTGAAATAAGAATTTTCATGAACAGAAACCAAATAAAGTCAAATGTTTAAATTGTATTTTATTTTATAATTATTATCTAGTCTTTATTTCAATTGGATTATGAGGCATCCTTAATTACTTCAGAAGTTTTCATATAGGAGACTCGTTATAATACCAGAAAGCTTTGTTTATCAACAGTAATCAAACAGATCTGAGCTAATCTAAAATCACAATCTGGAGTCAGCGGTCACCAGTTTAGCACAATAAAGCTGACCATAAATGTATATATTTGTTTGAACTTTTTAGTTAAACTTGTTGACTGAACAAAGGAAATCAAACAGATTCCTCCATTCATACTAACCAGCACGGGTGAACAAATCTCCCGCTGCCTGCTTTTGTATACTTGAACAATGCCTGCATCTGGTTGGATGCAGGCTCTGAATGGTTGACAATTTTCCTCCTGGCTTCATCAACAAACGTTGATTGTTCAGTCAATTTCTGTTGAGGTGGGTGATGCCAACAGGGACACCTATAGCTGGGTACACACACTGAGATTATTTTTGTTCAATCCAGCGGGATGAAGAAAGAAAAAAACAGACAAACCGCCGTATTAACACATGTTGGTGCAGCGATCTCCCCCGATGTGGCTTTGTATTCTGACAGGGAGACTCCTCCTGCCAGAACACACTGATCAGCACCATTGGCTGCTAGTGCTGGTCCGCTGCTGATTTTCTCACGACCGGCTACTATCGGACAGGCACTTAGCGAATGTTGGTCGGTTCCTGCTGAACTGGCTGATATTCGGATTGTGTGTCTTATATCAATCCCACTTTACTCCTATTAGTGCAATATGCTGTTTGGGAAGGGCTGATTCTTATTACCCCACCCCCAGAAGAGGGCTACAAATATTTAAGAAAGTAAAGTTCGTATTGAGGTGTTTCAAATGAAAAGTTTGTGTTCTGGAGTATTGAATACATGTATCTATAATATGTACATTGTATTAGTTAGTGAATGCTGCATGATCCATGGGCAGGGCCATCAGTCTGGAGAGTAGGTGTAAAAAAGGTCATTGTCAGCCCATAGGGTGTGAAATGTACTTATCAGTAAATATCATCACAAGCTTAAAGTGGAACTCCAACCCAAAACAGCTAAATGCACACTCTGGAAGCTCAAAGAATTTGTACTTCTGTACTACCAGTCTTAAGATTTACACATACAGTATCTCACAAACGTAAGTACATCCTTCACATTTTTGTAAATATTTTATTCTATCTTTTCCTGTGGCAACACTGAAGAAATGTCACTTTGCTGCAATGTAAAGTAGTGAGTGTTCAGCTTGTATAACAGTATAAATTTGCTGTCCCCTCAAAATAACTCAATACACAGTCATCGATGTCTAAACCACTGGCAGCAAAAGTGAGTATGCCCCTAAGTAAAAATGCCCAAATTGGGCCCAAAGTGTCAATATTTTGAATGACCACCATTATTTTCCAGCACTGCCTTAACCCTCTTGGGCATGGAGTTCACCAGAGGTTTACAGGTTGCCACTGGAGTCCTCTTCCACTCCTCCATGAAGACATCATGGAGCTGGTGGATGTTAGAGACCTTGTGCTCTTCCACCTTCCATTTGAGGATGCCCCACAGATGCTCAATAGGGTTTAGGTCTGGAGACATGATTGACCAGCCAATCACCTTTACCCTCAGCTTCTTTAGCAAGGAAGTGGTCATCTTGGAGGTGTGTTTGGGGTTGTTATCATGTATGAATACTGCCCTGTGGCCCAGTCTCCGAAGGGGGGGGTGGATCATGCTCTGTTTCAGAACATGTTAGCATTCATGGTTTCCTCAATGAACTGTAGCTCCCCAGTGCCGGCAGCACTCATGCAGCCCCAGACCATAACACTCCCACCACCATGCTTGACTGTAGGCAAGACACACTTGTCTTTGTACTCCTCACCTGGTTGCCGCCACACATGCTTGACATTATCTGAACCAAATAAGATTATCTTGGTCGCATCAGACCACATGACACGGTTCTAGTAATCCATGTCCTTAGTCTACTTGTCTTCAGCAAACTGTTTGTGGGCTATTTTGTGCATCATCTTTAGAAGAGGTTTCCTTCTGGGACATCAGTCATACAGACCAATTTGATGCAGTGTGGGGCGTATGGTCTGAGCACTGACAGGCTGGCCCCCCACCCCTTCAACCTCTGCAGCAATTCTGGCAGCACTCATACGTCTATTTCCCAAAGACAACCTCTGGATATGACGCTGAGCGAGTGCACTCAACTTCTTTGGTCGACCATGGCGAGGCCTGTTCTGAGTGGAACCTATCCTGTTAAACCGCTGTATGGTCTTGGCCACTGTGCTGCAGCTCAGTTTCAGGGTCTTGGCAATCTCCTTATAACCTAGGTCATATTTGTGTAGAGCAACATTTCTTTTTTTCCGATCCTCAGACAGTTCTTTGCCATGAGGTGCCATGTTGAACTTCCAGTGACCAGTATGAGTGAGTGGGAGCGGTTACACCAAATTTAACACACCTGCTCCCCATTCACACCTGAGACCTTGTAACACTAATGAGTCACATGACAACGGGGAGGGAAAATGGCTAATTGGGCCCAATTTGGAAATTTTAACTTAGGGGTGTACTCACTTTTGTTGGCAGCGGTTTAGACGTTAATGGCTGTGAGTTGAGTTATTTTGAGGGGACAGCAAATTTACACTGTTATACAAGCTGTACGCTCACTACTTTACATTGTAGCAAAGTGTTATTTCTTCAGTGTTGTCACATGAAAAAAAAGAATAGAATATTTAAAAAATGTGAGGGGTGTACTCAATTTTGTGAGATACTGTCTCTGCCAAATTGTCAGGAAGATGACTTACTTATTTCCTGTTTCAGCAAAGCAGCTTCACACATCACATTTTCACTGCAGCCTGCTCACTAGACCATACTTTGTCTTGTCACCCCCGTCCAATAAGTAAGGTGTAAGGTGATCCAGAAAATAATAGAGTGGTCTGCATGGTTGAGCTGTGTGGCAGAAGTGTAAGGTTGTAATAGCAGCTAAAAAAAAAGAAAAAAAAAGAGGCAAATCCATTGCCAGGCGAAAAGAGTAAACACATATGTTTAAAAACTGTTTATCTAGTCTGCTAACTGTTCAATGAGAGGTTAATGCAGATAGTCTGTGGAATAATAAGTTTAATGACTGCACACCAGGGAGTGGTCACTGAAAGGTAAATGCTCATAAACTGGAGACTGGTTACTGACGGGTAAATGAATATACAATGCTGACGTGAAAATTGTCTATTGAAAGGACCATCTCACCACTGGCATGGATACTAGGACATAAGGTGCTTATAGGGGAGGGAGCAATGTTTGTGCTGGGGGAAGGATATAGGGAAAAGACCAATGTGTATGCTGGGGGAAGGATATAGGGGAAAGACCAATGTGTATGCTGGGGGAAGGATACAAGGGAAATACCAATGTATATGCTGGGGGAAGGATACAAGGGAAAGACCAATGTGTGAGCTGGGGGCAGGATACAGGGAAAGACCAATGTATAAGCTGGGAGAAGGATACAAGGGAAAGACCAATGTGTGAGCTGGGGGCAGGATACAAGGGAAAGACCAATGTGTGTGCTGGGAGAATGATATAGGTGAAAGACCAACGTGCATGCTGAGGGAAGGATATAGGGGAAAGACCAATGTGTGCTGGATGAAGAATTCAGGGAATAAACCATTGTGTGAGCTGGGGGCAGTATACAAGGGAAAGACCAATGTGTGTACAGGAGGCAGGATACAGGGAATAAATCATTGTGTGAGCTAGGGGCAGGATACAAGGGAAAAGACCAATGTTTGTGCTGGGGGGAAGACACAAGGGAAAGACCATTGTGTATGCAGGGGCCAGAATGCAGGGAAAAAGACCAATGTGTGAACTGGGGGAAGATACAAGGGAAAGGTCAATGTGTGAGCTGGGGGCAGGATGCAGAGGAAAGACCAATGTGTATACTGGGGGCAGGATGCAGGGGAAAGACCAAAGGGTATGCTGGGGGCAGGATACAGGGGTAACACCAATGTGTATGTTGGGGGCAGAATACAGGGGTAGTACCAATGTGTGAGCTGGGGCAGGATACAGGGGTAGGACCAATATGTGTGCTGGGGACAGGATACAGGGAAAGACCAATGTGTGAGCTGGGGACAGGATACAGGGAAAGACCAAAAAGAGATGAAAGTTCAAAGCGTCTATACATACGATAAATCCTGTAAAAATGCAAGCTTAAGAAGATTAAGGCTTTGAAAAGACAGGTGTGTGAAGTGGTGAAAAAATATGATTTTGTTGAAATTGATGGGAAGGAAGTTTTAGGCTGGTATATATCACTTTCTACGGAAGACCGAGAAATCATCAAAGAGTACAGGAACTTAACTGGATTTTTTAAGAGTAATCCATCCCTGCTAATTGTAAACTACCGATTAAAACTAAAAGATTCTCTTTTGTGTCATGATGTGGTGAAAATTTCCTGAGATACACTTCTTATGATCTTGTGGATAAATCCTCTGGAGAAATATCAAGCAAAGTGGCGTTTACCTATGGAGCCCTAGATATGATCCCAGAGTCTGGTCACAGAGGACATCTCTACAAGAGGGCAGTTCCATTACTAGTGGTCCATTTTTGTTGGTTACATACCAGAATCTGGTAAGCAGTTACAATTTGTGGTGGTGGATTTCGCTCACTAGCACAATTCACCTTCATTATTTGGCATATGCCACTTTATTCGTTACTATCACATGGACATTTGACACAATTATTTTGCACTTTAGACACTTTTTGTGTCCTTTATTAGCTTGACTGGGCATTTATAATTATTTGCACGGTGGACTATACACCTCGGGTATTGAGTAGAACACTTGATTATATTCATTATTTACATTGGCCCAATCATTTTTATATGCCATTACTTTAAGTGTATTGTTCTTTATTAGTTTCTCACTTCAAGTATTTGATTCACATTTAACTTGTGTTTTATGGAGTGATTGGTAGAGCTGCACTCTACGTCTACACCCCTTTACACAATTTTTGTCTAAATTGTCCGTGCTAGCAGCTATCTTTTGCTATCATACTACTAAGCGCTGTATTTTATAATTTAAAGGGAAAGACCAATGTGTGTGCTGGGGACAGGATACAGGGAAAAGACCAATGTGTGTGCTGGGGGTAGGATGCAACGAAAAGACCAATGTGTGTGCTGGGGGCAGAATAGAGGGAAAGACCACTGTGTATGCTGGGGCAGGATGCAGGGGAAAGACTAATGTGTATACTGGGGGCAGGATGCAAGGGAAAGACCAATGTGTGTGCTGGGAGCAGGATGCAGGGGAAAGACCAATGTGTGTTCTGGGGGCAGGATGCAGGAGAAAAACAAATGTGTACGCTGGGGGTAGGATGCAGGGGACAGACCTATGTACGAGCTGGGGGCAGGATGTA
>BLSH010542214.1:312883-351069 GCA_018402905.1 Glandirana rugosa
CCAGAAAGGGACATAGGACGGGCGTCGTGTGTGTAACCAGAAAGTGAACGTAGGACGGGTTCATATGTGTAACCACAACGGGATATAGGACGGGGGTCAAGTGTGTAATCAGAAAGGAACGTAGGACGGGGGTCGAGTATGTAATCAGAAAGTGTGTGTGCTGGGGGCAGGATACAGGGAAAGACCACTGTGTATGCTGGGGCAGTATGCAGGGGAAAGACTAATGTGTATGCTGGGGGCAGGATGTAGGAGAAATACAAATGTGTATGCTGGGGGCAGGATGCAAGGGACAGACCTATGTACGAGCTGGGGGCAGGATGTAGGGAAATACCAATGTGTGAGCTAGGCACAGGATGCAGGGGAAAGACCAATGCGTGTGCTGGGGGCAGGATGCAGGGAAAGACCAACGTGTGTGCTAGGGGCAGGATGCAGGGAAATTCCAATGTGTGTGCTGGGGGCAGGATACAGGGAAATACCAATGTGTGTGCTGGGGGCAGGATGCAGGGAAAGACCAATGTGTGTGCTGGGGGTAGGATACAGGGAAAGAGGGAAAGACCAATGTGTGAGCTGGAGGCAGTATACGGGGAAAGACCAATGTGTGAGCTGGGGGGAGGATACAGGGAAAGACCAATGTGTGAGCTGGGGGCAGGGTACAGGGAAATACCAATGTGTGTGCTGGGGGCAGGATACAGGGAAATACCAATGTGTGTGCTGGGGGCAGGATACAGGGAAATACCAATGTGTGTGCTGGGGGCAGGATACAGGGAAATACCAATGTGTGTGCTGGGGGCAGGATACAGGGAAAGACCAATGTGTGAGCTGGGGGCAGTATACAGGGAAAGACCAATGTGTGTGCTGGGGGCAGCATACAGGGAAAGACCAAAGTGTGTGCTGGGGGCAGGATACAGGGAAAGACCAATGTGTGTGCTAGAGGCAGGATATGGGAATAAACCATTGTGTGAGCTGGGGGCAGGATATGGGAATAAACCATTGTGTGAGCTGGGGGCAGGATATAGGGAAAAAAACAATGTGTGTGCTGCCAGTAAGATGAGGGGGGAAGTCCATTGTGTGTGTTATGGGCAGGATAGAGGGATAAGTCCATCTGTGTGTTGGAGGTGGGATCTCCCTTGTAAAACATGTTCTGTTTAGCTTATCTCAGGACTGAAGGCAGAATTCTCCCGTGAATTATAAATTACAATTCCTGGTTAATACTATTAATAGGAAGAATGGTTAAATATTATGTTATTTGACATACATAAAAGGTAGAAATGTATTCCGTCAATTGGGCCTATAATAGGATGGTGTATACACCCAAAACCAATATTACAGATTTTGGGAAATAATGAAAGGCTGAATTGCTCAACAGCTCCTTATATCCCCAGTTATCAGATCAAAGTCCCCAACTACACCCACCTGCTGTGGCCATTATAACAGAGTTTTTGCTGCAGTGAGATATCCTTACTTCACATTTTAACAGTTGTAAGGGCAATAGATCTAAGTACTATGGAGGGGAGATCTTACCCTCAAGGTCCTTGAAAAGTCAATGTGTAAATTAAACGACCAGAAACCTCTCAAAACTAAAATATCATTTTTTTTTGGTGCACTGATTACTCAGTATGAGTTTTTTTTTTTTTGCTTAAGGTGGGTCAAAGAGCAAAGCTAAAACATGAAATATATTAACTCACAGCAACCAATCAGATTTCAGTTTGCTGAAGTCAAATGACTAAAAACAGATTGCTGATTCCTATGGCACCGGTAATTAGCATCTCTTGTGGAAGTAAGAGTAACTACCACAAATCACATACTATTTATAACATGCATGTAAACACAGATAATCGCCATACATGCGTTAGTTTCACTGTACAGATTTTTTTAGATTTATAATGTTTAAGCAGAACAGGTCTTCAGTAATTACACTAAACTATACTGAAGAAAAATTAAGACTTCAAGAAAAAAATAAATATATCTATATATATATCTATCTATATATATATATATATATATATGGTATATACACACAGTATGTGCCATACACCAACCCATTTTAGCAGGACGTGTGTAAGTTGTGATATATGGCTTACATGATATAGCGGAATCCATTCAACCATTCATATAGCATTCTAAGTGCAAAACATAAGTGCTAGAGCAGAATTCATTCAAGCAGTACACAGATGTGAGGTGCAATGTGAACCTTGGCTTGTGTATTCACTATAAACGTACAAGCTGCAGGGAATGGGCATCCAATCATCATTAGAGGATTGACCCTTGCAATTCAGGGTTGTGATTAAATGCAATTCAATGAAAGGGTTAATCAATACCATTAAATACATTCAAATGGTTTAAAAAGAAAGCCTTTGCACTGTATAGTGTACTATGGATGCATATAAACCATTGTTATTTCCTACTGCATACATTGTCTTCAAGCCAAAGCTAGATTACAGGCTGCACTTTCGGTAATATTTTGCTGGTAACTGAGATCTCTATATATGGGTGTATATATAGTATATATACTGTATATAGCACTATATCCTATAATGTAGTCTCAGACCACTGACGTGTGGAATGCAAAGGTTGCAATGTTGGCAAATTCTCAATATCCTGAAATTTTGGAAGATTTGACATGTAGTGCCAACCAGTCATGCCCTCTTGAATCACGCACATTGTTTTTAATACTTATGGGGATGGGAATGATCAAATTATTGACTTATATTATCCAATACTCACTTATGGTCTGCAGCTCCATGATCCTTATAGTGTATAATTATTAGTAGTGATGCTAAAAGTGATCACTGGTGTAAAGTTAGACGGTGTATGGACCCTCTAAGAGCAGTCATATTTATCATGAATTTAGCAAAGAAATGCGAATGGTTCAAGCCTACGATCACATGATTTAGGGGGTAAAATCCTAGCATCTCTCCGGGGAGTCTGGCAATATGTAGATGCATTGGCTGAACTCCAATGTGTGGATTAATATACAAGCTTCTGATGGTCTGGTAATGGCATGTACAGATTTTCCGACACATTGGAGAATATCGGCTACCTCTGAATGATTGCTTTTTTTTTTTCTCCTTAGAGAAACAATGAACCCTTTTGTATTACAATCTAAATTAGAGTGCAATGTCAAATCATATCCTGCCAATGCAAGGTTAGCCTGGTTTTCTACTTGTCAATGGCTAGCCTGCTCATCTGCCCTACACATAATATGGTGTAGGGTGCCGCACACATGGAAAGGCGATGTGCTTGGCTTCGTTCAGTTGCATTGTCTTACTAACCTGCATGGGAGCCTCGTGTCTCATGCTGCCTGTGGCTTTCCCTTTGCCTTGCTCTAAGGCTGGATGACAGCTGAAGGCTCTGGCTGGATGGATCTCACAGCAGCACTCTCTCTGCTTCCTGGCCACCGGCTCTCAGATCAGCACTGGAGCTGTCCACTCCTTTCATGTACTGCCTGTCTGGCTCGCCTCCTCTGGATCTTGTAGTCCTGTAGGAGCTGATCCATCCATACCTATAGCTATAGCAGATGGCGTGCACAAACTACAACTCCCACAATGCAGCAGTACACAGCTTCCATCTGGCAGCTTTTTTTCTACAATAGTGTAACCTAAAGTAGAAAAGTGAAAGGGATCCCCAACATGCTACTGAGATGGGCTGTAGCTTATATACCCATTATGCGCTGGGCTTGATGCGCAAAGCTTTAACGCAAGGATAAGGATCTTTATTTTAGTCATCTGACAGTCATTTTTTTTTTTTATAAATCTTAGCTGAAAATAAATCATTAGGGATCCCCAAGATGCTACTGAGATTGGCAAATGCCACAGCTGCTGCTTATAGACCCTTGATACATTAGGCTTTATTCACAAAGCTTTAACACATGGATAAGGATCTTTATTATAGTCACCTGACAGTCATTTTTTTAAACCTTAGCTGAAAATAAATCATTAGTCCTGTGAAAGGGATCCCCAAGATGCTACTGAGATGTGCAAATGCCACAGCTGTTGCTTATAGACCCATGATACATTAGGCTCCATTCACAAAGCTTTAACACAAGGATAAGGATCCTTATTTTAGCAGTCTGGTGGTACTTTCTTAAATCGCAGCTAAAAATAACTCATTGGCTGTGTTTTTTTTTTTTTTACTGCATGCATGTTCAGATACAATATTGAGGCAGATGACTTACCTTCCCGTATAAGTCCATACAATGGCTCCCTGCTGATCTATGTGTCCAAGTTGGGTTGGATTTGATGTCCTGTTGTTGTGGCTTGTCGGGCTGGTGATGCAAGGTGGCGTCTGTTGAATATCAGCTCATCCAGCAGCTGCAGGAGAGTAGTCAGCGTGTACCGTACATCACACACCAGGGCTGGGAGGACAAAGCAGCACAGCTCTCAGCAGCAAGCCACAGGAAGTCTCTAGTTACACAGTAAACACAGGACTAGTAAATTAGCTCTAGGCTTGACTTGAGAGATGGAAATGAGTTCCCACTAGACCAGCCTTATGCCTAGTACACATGATGAGACTATCGGATGAATGATTGTCTGTTTTTTTTTGCATGCTAATCTCATATCGAAAATTAAGAGGTTACTAAAGTTACGAAAATTTTCGTACGACAGAATAAAAATTCGGAAGTGATGTAATATGTTGTAGTGTATTTGTAGATCAGAAGGGCAGTGAATAGTGCCAGTAGTTTTTTTATTTTTATCTTAATTATTTTTTACAATTTTATTATTTTATTGTTTACAATCATTTTTATTTATTTATTAATTTTACAATTGTTAGGGGGGGGGGGGGGTTGGTGATGATATGTTGTTGTTCAGTCGTCTAGCTGTGTCCGACTCTTCTTGACCTCACGGACCATAGAGGGCAGGCTTTTCTGTCCTCCTGCCTCCTGGAGCTTGCTTAAGTTCATGTTCATTGTTTCGATGATGCTATCCATCCATCTTGTTTTCTGTCATCCTCCTTTCCTTAATACTTCCATGTTACCCAGCATCAGGGTTTTTTCCAATGAGTCCAATGAATTGATTTCCTTCAGGATTGACTGGTTTGATCTTCTTGCTATTCAAGGGACTTTCAAGAATCTTCTCCAACACCATAGTTCAAAAGCATCAATTCTTCGGCGTTCAGCTTTGCTTGTGGTCCAACTTGCACAGCCATAGGTTACTACTGCAAATTCCACAGCTTTGACTATACAGCGCTTTGTTGGTAGGGTGATGTCTGTGCTTTTTATAATGTTGTCTTGGTTTGCCATTGCTTTCCTCCCAAGAAGCAAGCATCTCTTAATTTCATGGATACAGTCACCATCACTTTTGAGACAGAGAAACACTGGTGAATGAATGGGGACACTGGTGAATGAATGGGAAGGGCTTTGTGCTGTGCAGCTTCCTGTTCATTCACAAACTAAAGAAGGGATGAACTGAAATTTTGGCAGCCGAAAATTATCGCCATTTTCAGCCAAAAGCGGTGTTTTCGGATTTGGCCGAAAAAAAAAAAACAATACAGAAAGGGGGCGGGGTCCGTCCTTGGGTACCGCCCATTGCGAGGGTGTCTGGTGTGTTATGCAGGAGATGAGAAGATTCACATGCTGTTTGGTCCCACCCACCTCCGACATCAGCGTGAATACTTGACAGCTCTCTCTTTCTGCTTGCAGTGTAATTACATGACAGTTTCATGCACAGAGCAGCTTGTATGAGCCGCACTATCTGTGCAATGTTAATCTTCTCATCTCTTCTATCAGAGCCATCCAGTGCCACCTGCCAGTGCTGTCCACTGCCAATCAGTGCCACCTGCCAGTGCGGTCCAGTGCCACCCAGTGCCAATCAGTGCCACCTGCCAGTGTGGTCCAGTGCCATCCAGTGCCAATCAGTGCCACCTGCCAGTGCCTTCCAGTGCCACCTGTCAGTGCCATCCAGTGCTACCTGTCAGCACCAATCAGTGCCACCTGCCAGTGCCACATGCCAGTGCCAACCAGGGCCACCTGCTAGTACCATCCAGTGCCATCAGTCAGTGCCATCCAGTGTCACCTGCCAGTGCCAATCAGTGCCACCTGCCAGTGCCATCCAGTGCCACCTGCCAATGCCAACCAGGGCCACCTGCCAGTACCATCCAGTGCCATCTGTCAGTGCCATCCAGTGCCACCTGCCAGAGCCAGTCAGTGCCACCTGCCAGTGCCAACTAGGGCCACCTGCCAGTACCACCCAGTGCTATCTGTCAGTGCCGTCCAGTGCCATCCAGTGCCATCCAGTGCCACCTGCCAGTGCCACCTGCCAGTGCCAATCAGTGCCACCTGTCAGTGCCATCCAGTGCCACCTGCCAGTGTCATCCAGTGCTACCTGCCAGTGCCAATCAGTGTCACCTGTCAGTGCCAACCAATGTCACCTATCAGTGCCAATCAGCGCTTCCAATTAGTCCCCATCAGTGCCACCTGTCAGTGCCCAGGCACAGGTAGGCTGCATATGATAATTGTATATAAAAATATAAATATTTTTTTTAAACTGTCATTTTCGGTTTTCAGCTTTCGGTTTAGTGCATTTTCGGTTTTGGCACCAAAATGTCCATTCGTGCACCACTAAACTAAAGCATAGCACAGAGTGATTGGTACCAGGGGTTGGCAGGAAGGATAACAGTCTACGTGTCCACAATCGATAGGTAGATCACGATCGATGGGTTGCCGACTCCGGATTAGGTTGTGGCCAAGCACACCCAGCACACCCTATGTGCACGCCTATAGGCTGAGCACACCTATGATAGCATAAATCTTTGCTACTTTTAACATCACGATTAGGACAATGTCCTACATCATCAGTGGTAGCATCAACAGAAACACTTTAGGCCACCCAACCTGCACAAAAGACTGGAAACTTTCCCTCATCACTTCAACTTCAAAGAAAATAAACACTCGAAAAACCCTTAGGGTGGGCAGGCCAATGGTCCTATAGTCCTCTGGGGTGAGGAAACATGAACGCTTGGTACAAGGGAATTATTCTTGGGGGTTAAAGAGACAGCCTCTCACTCTTCATGTCACCAATACTCTGCCCCACATTATTCCATGCATGGATGGTCTCTCTCTCGACAGTGAAAATCCACCAATCTAAGGCTGCATCCACACCTAGGCGACACGTTTTTGGGCATATTTGAAGCGTTTTGTTGCGCGTTTTGTAGTTCGACAAACGCTGATGTCACGCTAATACGCACGTTTGACACTTTTCCATTGATTCTATGTCAATAGAAAAGTGTCAGAGACGCTGGAATATGCCTGTTTCGCGTGACAAAAATACCTCCGTGAGTAGTTTGAGCATAGGGCGTTTGGCTTCAGGCGTTTTTGAGTGGAGATGTGAACCATCTCCATAGGGAAACATTGATTTTTTCCCCTCAAGCGTTTTGTAGCTTCATGTTTCAGGCATATTTGAGCTACAAAACTCTCATGTGTGAATGGGCCCTCAGAGCGAGCATGCCACATGGAAAGCTCCTTAAGAGATTTGCAATATTCTCTTAACAAGTTGGTCTTCCTGCGGTTTTGGTGGGGTTTCAGAAAGCACAACAAAACTCCTGCATGCTGCATCTTTGGTTCGCTTTCTGAAACTGCACTAAAACCATGGGGCCATTGGACATCATAGAAGTCTATGGGAAAGCACAGCTAACCCACACGAACCCCAAAGAGTCTGCACTGGGGCAGTGTGAAGCCACCCTTAATTTGTTCTGATTTAACCCATTAATAACCTCTATTCAACCCTAATAAGCTCTAATTAGCTCTCCCCGTAGCTAATATTTTTCTGATGATTTTTTATTTCTATTTTTTAAAATCAATATATATATTTATTTTTCTTCATGTTTATTCCTATTGATTAATCCTTTTTACTGTCACATTAAAAAAGCATACATTTTAAAACATTCTTTATTTTATTTGTGATCTGCATAATAAAAAAAATAATAATTAAAGACAATGTATCCAAAAGTAAGTTCCAAAAGAAATACAATAGCAGAATAGAAGGAATGCAAAAATTGCTGTGATCCATACAAGGTAATCAGGTACGAGAGTTGAAGTGGTTAGGCCCCCTCTAACATTTATGTACTGTGCAGACACTACCATTGTTGGCATTATATTGGTAAGACAATGGAGACTGGCCAGCTGGTCTATGCTTTTCTTTGAGATTGCTCAGCTTTGGGGGAGGGAGTCCTAATAAATCCATATTGCCCAGTTCTCCACTGCATTGCAAATGAATTCAATAGTGGGGTTTTGTTAAAGGCTGGACATGATGGACATGTGTCTTTATTACAGCCTAGCCTTCTATGTAACAAGACATACATACATATACATGGCCATACTGCTTCACCAACTCTCATTCAGAGACTAAAAGAGCAAATGTCAGCAGCAGAGACTCAGTGTTACTGATACAATTCATGTTAAATTTATTACCCATCAATAAGGTACTTAAATCAAGGCTTGAGTCTTCATTGTGAGCATTAATCAAGGAAAAGACATTGAGATTGCCCATTTCAATAAATAACTGTTCTAGTGTAATTCTTCTGAATGCCTTCTGTATCAGTTCAAACTATAAGCTAATTTATTTTAATTACTTTATGTAAAAGATTAGAATAAATGTGCCCTTAATCATTTTACAAAATGTCTGATATGATTTCTCAGCATTTTATGAAACAGCCTGTTAGTTAGAAGGAAACAACCATTGCAGAAGCCTCCTAAATTCGTCAGGTAGATGTAAACCTTAACTGAGTGACATTTAGCTTGCTCAAGCATGGTGTAGCATAAACAATTGCCATTTTTAAATACAATACTATTTTCACCATTTTTCAGTCTTTGTAACATCTCAGTGTTGCTGATCTCCTGCAGACTCTTTGCGGACACTTTCCTGTGTAAATGATGCCTGCGTTGCTTTTATAAGGCAGGTTCCTTGATCATGGACCATGCATGTATGATGTGTGTTGAAGTGGCCACTTGTAGAATCCACTGGAAGACTGTGTGACAGTACAGGAGCACCCTATGACTAAGTACTGGTGGGCAGGGCGAAACGCGCCAGTCATGGTTTTGGCGAGAACCTGCAGGCTGAGGCTGCCCTTCACTCCTGTCTACATGGCTGATTGGGAGAGCAGCGATCCTTTCTAATAATATTAATTAGCCCCCCGTAGCGAGACATGGATGCGCCAGCACCCTGAGTGTCAGTGGGTCCAGGGAATCAATCGCCCATCGACTTGAGCTCTTTAATTATCAGGTCACAATACAGGAGCACAATTAGGAGGCAGGGAGAGAGTATTGTCACCCTATAACAGGAAGTGCCTGAACCAGGTACTGTATGACAGGACCACTAGATATTATTTGAATGAAAGCTATGCAGTTAAACATTGAAAATTACTTTTAAAGTGACAACAACACATTAAAGCTTATATGAGAGTTTAGTGATTGGGTTTAGTTATACTCAAAAGTATAATTTACTTAACACTAAAATGAATTAAAGTCTTGATCTGTATATAGAGAAAAGCACCTATCTTCTCAATGCTTTGTCTTTTCAAGCATCTTGTGTGATATTAGTCTCTTACCAGACCAAGGGCGCCCTCTTCTGTGTCTCTGGACACATGCTCTAATTCAGTAAAAGTGAAGTACAAGTGAGAAAGAGGGATAGAAGTTGCTGTGATCTCTCTCTTTCAATCCCTCTGTTCCTTCCTTACAAGTGGTGTAGGTATTCTCTAGTACAGTCTGATCTCACCAGGTATCCAAATCACACCTCTCACTACGCGATGAGCAGTCTCCCCTGGTTGGGGTCAGCTATGGCAGAGTTTAATTTAGCCGGCAGCTTAGTCTTTTTCCACACCTCTCCAGCTTTAAGACTTTCCTCTCTCCCATCCTCTCAGCAGCCTCCTGACTTCTCCTTGCTCTGTTACTTCAGCCAATCACCATTCCCCAGGCTAGATCCAGACCCAGCCAAGATGGCTGCCCCCAGCACTGGAGACACTCCATTGATGAGCTTTGCAAAGCGGTCTCCTTAAAGTGATATTAAAGTCTTATTTTTTTTAAAATAACAAATATGTTATACTTACCTGCTCCATGTAATGGTTTTGTACAGAGCAGCCCGGATCCTCCTCTTCTTGGATCCCACGCTGGCAGCTTGCTCTGGGGGCACCCAAGCAGGCAAGCTCCCGACCCACGGCTCTGTCTGTCCATTCACAAATGGAGCTGCGGCTTGGCCCCACCCCTCCATCTCCTGAATAGCTCACTGGCTGTGATTGACAACCAATGGCTCCGCTACTGCCAAAAGCCAATCAGGTGTGAGAGTCCCTTGAGAGCAGTGTTGCCAACCTCCCGCAGCATTTTTTACTGGCAAAAGATGGAAAATTTACTGGCAGAGCACATTTTTTACTGACAATCTGAAAAATAACTGAACTCCTACTAAAAACGAAGACAATTGATATTTAAACACAACATGGAAACACTGACAATACCCATATCAAGTAGTTTGCCCGGTTTACACTTAAGAAGTCAGCACAGCATGACAAATTATCAGACCCTGATATTTATAGAGAGTTGTAAAAATCACTGAATTTTACAAACTGTCAGTAAATTTACTGGCGGTTGGCAACACTGCTTGAGAGGCAAGGCTCTCATGGACATCGCTAGACCGAGAAGGGGCTGAGGCAAGTATTTGGGGCATTTTACCTTCATGCATAGAATGTGTGTAGGTTTAAATTAATATCTACTAATATTCTACTAAGCAGCAGCTGGTGACATCACTGGCGCATGCGCTCGGAAGGAACGGCATACCCGTGCCGTTCCTTCCAAGCACTGTGCCACAGCCGAGACTAGTTTGTGCATGCGCAAGATTGATGTCATCGTGGCTCAGTCATTCAAGCAGCCTGTGAACCTGGAAGTAAAACTGGGTTGTTTTTTTTTATCCTGAACTTTACTACTGCTTAAACCCTGCCTTTACTGCAGGACAATACAGCAGCAACAAAGGAAGAAGTTCCACAGTAGTTATCAGCTCCAGTCCATGTTACATTAACTTAGAAACTGTCATTACTCCAAACAGTCTTGGAAGTATGAACCTGATTGGTTGTGCATCAATAAAAGAACCATCCATCCCCTTGTAAAGCTCTAGCTGGAATTTGGCTCAGGAGGATTATGTAGAACTTGGATAGAAGGTATGCTTGGTAAACTTTACAACTTTATCACAGCTGCAGCATTTTCTGGATAGTATTAGCAATTCACTAAATGGTTCACTTGTTGCCTGTAATTGCTGTTAAAAAATGTAATTCCACAACCTGATAGTTTTACAGGAATGCATGAGGCATAATGGAAATATTATGTGCAACAATATAATCTTATAGTTTATTTTAATATTTCTACACATATCTCTGATTTCATTGCTCTTTTCTTTGTGACAATACACTGCAATTTTCAAGATGAAAACTTAAAGTGCTTTTTTTTTTTTGTTAAAAATAACAAACATGTCATACTTACCAAACATGTCATACTTACCAATCATGTCATACTTACCAAACATGTCATACTTACCAAACATGTCATACTTACCATACTTACTGGGGCTGCTCTGTGCAATGGTTGTGCACAGAGTAGCCCCCATACTTCTCTTCTTGGGTCCTTCTTCGGTGCTCCTTGCCTCTCCCTCCTGCCGAATGCCCCCACAGCAAACAGCTTGCTATGGGGGGCACCTGAGCTGATCTGCAGCTCCATGTGTCCCCTCTGTCTCCTCATTGGCTCACTGACATCGATTGGCAGCAGCAGGAGCCAATGACGCTTTGCTGCTGTCTCAGCCAATGAGAAGGGAGAGTTCAAAGACAGCCGAGTCTCTCGACCAACATCACTGGATCGAGAGGGGGCTCAGGTAAGTTTTGGGTGGGATGCTGCATGCAGAAGGCTTTTTATCTAAATGCATAGAATACATTAAGATAAAAAAAAACCTCTGCCTTTACAACCACTTTAAGTCAGCCTGAAGGCCAGTTGCTTCAAATCCATGTGACTGCGCATTTCTGTCACAGTATAATACAGCTTTTCAGTCACTGAGCATGTACACAATGGACAGTTGCTGAACTGGGGACACATAAAAATACCTACAGGAAGGATACAGTGTCGCAATTTCCATTTTCAAGAAGGAAGAAAGTGCCATGATCTGCGACAAATTATCATGCAAATTCACGAAACAAACAGTGCAAACTATGCTTGTAAAAAACTTGGAAAAAACTTGTTCCAGTTCATGCACAAATTTGTACCTGATTTTCACGGGGAGCAAAAGGATGCAAAGTTCTGTGTGTTTCTTTGTGGGTGAATATTTTACTTATGTAAACTGGCCTGTTTACACATACATTGAATGCTCAAATGCCATAAAACTTGGAATGTTAAATGATAAACGAGAGACCAGGAGTCATGGTTAGCATGATTATCTTACAGTATTGACCAAATTAAGTGCAACAATAAAAAATAGGATAAAGTATAGAATACCAATGATGATTGGAACATTTTAAAGCCAAAGACAACCCATACATTTTTCCTATTTTTTTTTTCCAGCAGGTTGAAGGAAAAAATGATCTGATCCTCCCATCTACACATTCAGTGTGGATGGGGGAATCCTCCTGTTGTGCTATTGTGTTCTGACAGCAGGTGGGCCTCCCCTATCTTCAGAAAACAATGATCAGTGCTGCTGGTTACAGCTACTGGCACTGATCAACCGGGAAAAACCCAACAGGCTGGTTGTACAGAAGATGATTGGTACATCAACTTCTTACATACATGGATAGACATTTGACTGGTCCCTGCTCTGCTGATTTTCAATCCATGTATTGCTGGCTTAAGTCAAGCCAAAAATTGTGATTTTTGTTTTTTGTTTTGTTTAGGATAGATTAGAGAATATTCAACATTTTATCTTAAAGCTTTACTAAACCCACAACAGTAAAATCAGTCTGTATATGCCGTAAGACATGCTTATTATACTCACAGTGGAACCTAAGGGGTTAATGCTGCGCATTGTGTAAAAAGGCTGTTTGATCCTGGCTTCTCTGATCCTCCCCTTCTTCCACAGTCCCCAAACTATCTCCTGATAGAACAGAGCCTTGGGGTCACTCTGCACATACTCAGTATGGTGTGTATTGCTAGAGAGTTTTTTTCTTTCTTGGGAGGGTGCATGTGATTGGCACACGGCCAATCAGCACTGTCCAGACAAAAAGTCAGGGGTCATGCAGCCTCAAAGGAGAGTGAGAGGAGAATGAAAACTCCTCCTACAAGCTTTACCCAGTGCTTGGCTGGACACTGATAGAAGTCACAAGACTGCTATATACTGTTGATGAGAAAAGGTATTGTGCAGGTTATATTTACTAAAACTATTGCATTTCCATGTTCTGTGTACTGTGGGAGACCAGATATAGTGAATGCAGGGTCTTGGGTTTAGTAACACTTTAAGAATTGTGCCTGTGATACACATACTAGAAATTACTGGAATAGACAGGAACAGACAGCAATAAAAACATTGTTGGAATTTCCAGATTTTCCAAAAAAAAAAATGTTTTTACTTTATCTCTGTTGTATGGATAAAGATTTCCAGTTTCTTTCCTGTCCTGGCAGCAAGTGAAGGGAAATTATCCTAACATTCATTGTTTTATCAAAAAGGTAATGCAATGTTTTGGCTGTTGTTGGGCTTTGAAGAAGGTAAATTCTGCATAAGAAAAACATTACACATGTCAGTGCTCCATACAACACTTTATTAGATTGAGTTAAATCACTTAACCCAAAAATAGATTAAGTTCCTGAAACTCTTCCCAGGCAAGATATATGTTACCAGCACACCAGGGAACTCCATAAAAGGGTCCAATGCTTTATTGATTTATCACAACACAGCAGAAGCTATTGACATTTCAGAGCCACGCAGGACCCCCTCACCAGGCATGTGACCCTTTATTGATTGATCACATCGCAATAGAAGATAGCGATGTTTCGGAGCCATGGCGGATCTCTTCATCAGACATGTGACGTCTCCAGCCGGTAGTCGCTACAGCACCCACTTACTCTTCAGCCATTCTCAGCAACTTGTGTGTTGGGGATATTGTCGGAAACTCTTCCCAAACTGCAAAAATGGCTCCATCTTGTTTACCAGTAGATAATTATCACCAGCATGTCTAAGAAGGCTTTTGTTTTTTTCAGGTCATGTTATTCCTAGAGGCAGTTAGTCACATACAATTGGATTTTTTCTGTAATGTTGAAGACATTTCATAGCTTCTACAAGCCTTTTCCTCATTTCTAATGAACATCAGGAAAAACAAAAACATTTGTATCAACACAGGTAGCACAGCTACAATATTCCAATTCCATGGAATGGCAGATGTTATTGTCCAAGAACAGATGGGAGGTATGAAAATTTTGGAACAATCCTGTTCTAGTTACATAGTAACTCCATCCTGGGTGTCCAGATAAGCTTCGTAGGTGTTAATTCCTCAATTTACATGACTAAAGGTGTGAACTGTAAAAACTCCAGGGTAGAGATGTTAAAACTACACACTATGTAGAAGATCAATGTCCCCATCTGTCCAAAATGTGCACCACACTATCCTCAAAAATATCACTTCTCCTTAAAGCCCAACTCCGGGAAACTTGAAAATGATCCTGTTCAGTGGAGCTGTGCCTGCACTGTAAGATTTAATTGCTTGTTTAATTTAGAGGAGAGGTGAAGAGCTTTTACTTACCTGATCCTCCTCTACCCTGGTAGATGGCACTACTCCACACAGTGGAGTAGCCAAGCAGTGCAGAGGAGCATAGGTTCACATAAGTCAGTGGTTCTCAACTCCTGTCCTCAGGACCCACCAACAGTCCAGATTTTAAGTATTGCCTTGGGAAGATGCAGACTAGAATACTGCAATCACTGAGCAGCAAATGATATCACCTGTGATGCATTTCAGTTATCCTGCAAACCTGGCCTGTTAGTGGGTCCCGAGGACCGGAGTTGAGAACCACTGACATAAGTCCTCTAGACCTAAATGAGCAAGTTTCCCAGAATTGGGCTTTAAAGCTGCATATTAGGTGTGAATAATTTTGCATAGTTACATTGGTCCAGATAGGATCAAAATAAGTATGCATGTGTCATACCTGTGGGACCAATGTGAAAGCCAGAAATCACTGTAGTCTGCACCGCTACTACAGTGATCACCGCTAGCTTCCAGCTCCCATACCGAGTGAACATAATATGTTGCTCCCTCAACAAGGGCACCATTCAGAGAACACTTTGCATTTTCTTAATTAATACAAAGCATTAAAACATTATCAATTAACCTATGACATGCAAAAGTCCATTATTGCCTCTTCAACAGCGCTCCTGTCACTACATTCATTCGTAACTTTAAATGTCCAGAGATAGTCACTCCAAATATGTGCAAACACCATGTGCAGGTAAGGTGATTGGTCTTAAACAGTTTATTAATTGAAGTGTTTGTGACTTCCAATCACCATAAACCAGGGGTTGTCACCACATGAGGACCGCTCCCCTTGGGATGCACACTCACCAAAAGGCCGTATAAATGTGCTTATCAATCAGAATGATGGCGATCACTCAATCATCCAAACAGGAGGGACTGCTTGTTTACTTCTGGTATCCTCAATGCAACAAACAAACAGACCCCACATAGCATAATACGGTTTAACAGCCTTTATTCCACAACCCTCTCTTAAAAACACGTGTACGTTGTTCCAAACATAATTAGGCACATAATACTCATCAGCTCTCAAGTCCCAATCCAAGGAGGCGGTGTCACCTGCTCAGTGAACCTCACTTGCCGGTCGCACTCCGTCTCAGTGTCGGTGAAACGCAATCATAGTTACATAGTTAGCCAGGTTGAAAAAGGACACAAGTCCATCTAGTTCAAATAATAAAAAAAAATATATGCATATATATATATATATACATATATATATGTATATATATGTATATATATATATATATATATATAAAACCATACAATCCCATATACACAATCCTTCAGCCACAGTTGATCCAGAGGAAAGCAAAAAAAAACCACAGCAAAGTGTGATCCAATTTGCTATAGCTTAATCCCCCGAGAGGCATTTGGATATTCCCTGGATCAACTTTACCTATAAATGTTAGTAGCCAGTTATGTTGTGTGCATTTAGGAAAGAATCCAGAACGTTTTTAAAGCAATCTACTGTGCTGACCAGAACCTCCTGTGGAGGGAGTCTATTCCACATTTTTCACAGCTCTTACTGTGAAGAAACCTTTCCGTATTTGGAGATGAAATCTTTTTTCCTCTAGACGTAAAGAGTGCCCCCCTGTCCTTTGTGATGACCTTAAAGTGAATAACTCAACATGAAGTTCACTATATGGACCACTTATGTATTTGTACATGTTAATCATATCCCTCCTTAATCTCCTATTCTCAAGAGAGAATAAATTCAGTTTCTCTAATCTTTCCTCATAGCTGAGTTCCTCCATGCCTCTTATTCGCTTGGTTGCCCTTCTCTGCACTTTCTCCAGTTCCCCTATATCCTTTTTGAGAACTGGTGCCCAAAACTGAACTGCATATTCCAGATGAGGTATCACTAATGATTTGTACAGGGGGAAAATAATGTCTCTATCTCTGGAGTCCATACCTCTCTTAATACTAGAAAAGACTTTGCTCGCTTTGGAAATCGCAGCTTGGCATTGCATGCCATTATTAAGTTTATGAACTACCAAAACCCCCAGATCCTTCTCCACTATGAATTCCCCCCGTTGTACTCCCCCTAGTATGTATGATGCATGCATATTCTTAGCCCCCACGTGCATAACTTTACATTTATCAACATTAAATCTAATTTGCCACATAGTCACCCAATTAGACAGTGCATTAACGTCTGCCTGTAAGTTGGAGACATCCTGTAAGGAAGTTATTCCACTGCATAGCTTGGTGTCATCTGCAAACACTGAAATTGTACTTTTTATCCCAGATCCTATATCATTTATAAATATATTGAAAAGTAAGGGCCCCAACACTGAACCTTGGCCGGTGTAGAGGCAGACTGGGGGAAATTGGCTGGTGTGGAGGCAGGCTTGAGTGGAATAGCTGGAGTGGAGGCATACTGGAACAGATCGGCTGGTGTAGAAGCAAACTGGAACAGATTGGCTGGGGTAGAAGCAGACTGGTACAGATTGGCTGGTGTAGAAGCAGACTGGAACAGATCGGCTGGTGTGGAGGCAGGCTGGAACAGGTTGGCTGGTGTGGAGGCAGACAGGAGCAGATCTGTCAGTGTGGAGCCAGACTGGAGTAGATTGGCTGGTGTGGAGGCAGACTGGGACAGATCGGTTGGTGTGGAGGCAGACTGGGGCAGAATGGCTGGTGTGGAGGCAGGCTGGAACAGATCGGTTGGCGTGGAGGCAGTATTGGATAATGGCTGGATAGTGTGGGTTGGGAAAAACTTCAGTTTCTTCTTAGGTTTAACCACTGAAGTTCTGTAAGTGACTGCAGGGCTATAAGTAGGGGGTGCAGCTGATGGAAGAGTATTGCTGGAATATGGTAAAAAAAAAGGGAGTGGTCGCTAATGGGGATCTTTGTGGTACTGTTGTAGGTAGCGGAGAAGAGGTAGGTGGGTTAAAGGCAGGGTAGGTGCAGCGGGTGGAAACGGGGTACTGATATTTGGTTGGTAGCAGAGTATATTGGGCTGTGACTGTGGTTGCTGTAGGTGAAGGAGAGAGAGAGACCTTTGAGCAGGTAGGTCTCTGGTGGCAGGAATGGGTTGGTGCAAGCTGACTGGGGCTGAATACAACATATCTGACCATGCATGTAGTAATGGTTGAACAAAATTCGGTTTACATGCGGTCTGTCTTAGCCTAGCCATCAGCTTCATTCCAGTCTTAGCTTAGCCAGCGGAAGTGCAGGATCGTGGCACAGGCGGGACGGGAGGCTCCGCCTTCCGCTTTTAGCCATATCGGTTGTTATCACTAAAGAGCCGACCGCCCGCTCTAAAAAACGGTACAGGGGTGATGCCTCAAGGGTCTGTTATTTATGGAGGGGGGGGGGGGGATCCACACTGTTTTGTATGATTAGCTGATTTTGAAATTCCACACTATAATATTGTATAATTACATACCATTGCATACATTTGAAGAGTTAAAATTCTGGAATCAACCAAAATTATGTAAATTGCATAATTATGTCTGATGACTACAATGCTAGTTATTAGGAAGTACAAACCCAGGTCATACTCATACATAGAAAATACAATTACTAATGTTGGATTCTTTTCTTTCTATACAATAATGTATTGCATTTGAGGAATTACTATTATGGTAACAACCATGCTCATGTGGCAGCTGACAGATGAATATTAAAAAAAAAGGCAGAAAAAAAAATGCATGGAGTCCCCCCAAGTCCATTCCAGGCCCTTATCCGAGCAATCAGCCTGGAGGTCAGGAAAGGGAAGGGATGAGCGAGTGCCCCCCT
The DNA here is from genome assembly GCA_018402905.1 of Glandirana rugosa. NCBI lineage: Eukaryota > Metazoa > Chordata > Amphibia > Anura > Ranidae > Glandirana > Glandirana rugosa. The sequence continues at coordinate 331,313 of BLSH010542214.1, forward strand.
CCCCCCCCGAACCATGCCAGGCCACATGCCCTCACCCCAAAGCACACACATCCCTAATGTTGAGGGCATGTGGCCTGGTATGGTCCAGGAGGGAAGGGGGGCGCTTGCTTGTCCCCCCCATCCTGACCTCCAGGCTCCATGCTCGGATAAGGGCCTGGTATTGATTGTGAAGGGGATCCCCCGCCGTTTTGTAAAAAATATTTGCCATGGGCTTTCCCTTAAAATCCATACCTGACCCTAAGGGCTTGGTATGGATTGGGGGGGAACCCCATGCCATATTTTTTTTATTCTGTATTGCCAGCAGCCGGCAATACATTCTAGCTGCAAGCAAGTTGAAATTACATTTTTGATCAATGTGGGAGCTATATTTGGTGTGGGTAGGGTTCAATGATTTGTTTATTTGGCGTTACCACACATTTGCTTCCAGCCCATGTGCACACATCACGTCCTGTTTACAGCCACATTACACTTATGCATTTGTTCTGCTGATATCTGTAAGGACTATACAAATATAAATGAGAGGATGACTCAGTGCCGGTTCACACTAGTGCGATGCAGGAACCCTGTGAATACACTGCGGGTTCCCGCATCGCACCTGACTCGCATTGCAGTTCTCACTGCTATATGCGAACTGAGGGGAGTGTCAATGCAAAGTCAACGACAGCCAGTTCGGACGTGAATCGGATCGCATAGGTGTGAACACCCATATGATCCTATTCTGGTGCCAACGCATAAATGGGGCCTGTGCGAGTTTAGCCCGAATGTGATGCGATGCGGCTAAAATCGCATCACACCGACATTGCATGTGATTTGCACTGCAGTGCAAATTACATCCGATGTCGCACAGCGCACACTGCAGAGTTGTCCGAGATTGCATGTGATTCGCACCGCATTGCAGTGAAAATTACATGCGATCTCTGTGCGATGCAATTTTAGCCATACAGATAGTATGGCTGAAATCACAGTCGGACAGTATGACCAAACTCGCACAGGACCTTTTTTTGGTTCTGCATCAGAATCGGATTGCATGGGTGTTCACACTCATGCGATCCGATTCCTGTTTGAGTTTGCAGTTCGCAGTACGATCTAAAAACTGATTTGGGGTTGTCATTAGCTTGCTATTGACACTCCCAGCAGTTTGCATATGGCAGTGTGAAATGCTTGTGAGTCAGGTGCGGTGCGGGAACCCTGCGAATCCCGCATCACACCCGACTCGCAGGCAAAAGGGTCCTGTGTGAGTTTGGTCTGAATGCAATGCAAATTCAGCTATACTATCTATATGGCTCAATTTGCATAGTACAGAGATCGCATGTGATTTGCACAATCACATCCGATCTCGGACACCGCAGCAGTGTGAACCGGGCCTAAGGAAGATAATCCACTTCCCCAAAACCACCCCCCCCAAATGAATTAAAAAGTAAGAAGAAAAGAGAAAAACACTAAACAAGAGCTCAATGTCCTTTTATTTTGCCAGCAGAAACATATTTATGTACATATTTACTGGCATTAAGGTGTTCCACAGTATATATGGTGCTACGTTTAGAAAAACAGTTAGCAATTGGGTTCTAAGGGCCTTGCTCATAGGAGCATACAATCTAAAATTGGACTAAAACTTACAGTGGACACAGCTTTACTTTCACAGTGTATAACAGCCCACACATTTCATAGAACAACTGAACAATAGCCACTAGCCTATAGAAAAATACTTAACTGTCATTCTAACAAAGCATTACAACATCATATTTAAAAAGGCATATATTTAAACAATAACACACACACACACATACATTGGTGAGTTTTTCTCCTGGAAGAATGCATGGTAAGACAAACAATACACACCCAAAACTGACAACATGGTCAAAATTCACAATAATTTCAGCAAACAAACAGCTCTAGTGAGACATTTGTCATTATGCACAATATCATTCCTTATCTCACAAAAACGACAGCAAAAAACCAACCCCCCCTACTGCAGTCCTTTATATAAGATAGGTTGTATTGTTAGTACACTGAAACACGCCCAATAGAAGTACACGCCCACCAGTATCTTTCAATGTGTCTCTTCAAATTGTTTTCACCTCAGGAGCACCTTGCCTATGTGTATCGAATCTACAGGGTGGGCCATTTATATGGATACACCTTAATAAAATGGGAATGGTTGGTGATATTAACTTCCTGTTTGTGGCACATTAGTATATGTGAGGGGGGAAACTTTTCAAGATGGGTGGTGACCATGGCGGCCATTTTGAAGTTGGCCATTTTGAATCCAACTTTTGTTTTTTCAATAGGAAGAGGGTCATGTGACACATCAAACTTATTGGGAATTTCACAAGAAAAACAATGGTGTGCTTGGTTTTAACGTAATTTTATTCTTTCATGAGTTATTTACAAGTTTCTGACCACTTATAAAATGTGTTCAATGTGCTGCCCCTTGTGTTGGATTGTCAATGCAACCCTCTTCTCCCACTCTTCACACACTGATAGCAACACTGCAGGAGAAATGCTAGCACAGGCTTCCAGTATCCGTAGTTTCAGGTGCTGCACATCTCGTATCTTCACAGCATAGACAATTGCCTTCAGATGACCCCAAAGATAAAAGTCTAAGGTGGCCAGATCGGGAGACCTTGGGGGCCATTCAACTGGCCCACGACGACCAATCCACTTTCCAGGAAACTGTTCATCTAGGAATGCTCGAACCTGACACCCATAATGTGGTGGTGTAAAATGCCAGCCTGTCTTTGGATGAGAAACCCATGTGGTGTGAGCCAGCCCTAAGTCCATAGCCATGCTCAGTGTCACAAGTAATATAGTATAGTGTTGGGCCATCCTTTTTCCGCTTAACAGCTTCAACTCTTCTGGGAAGGCTGTCAACAAGGTTTAGGGGTGTGTCTATGGGAATGTTTGACCATTCTTCCAGAAGCCCATTTGTGAGATCAGGCACTGATGTTGGACGAGAAGGCCTGGCTTGCAGTTTCCGCTCTAATTCACCCCAAAGGTGTTCTATCGGGTTAAGGTCAGGACTCTGTGCAGGCCAGTCAAGTTCCTAACCCCAAACTCGCTCATCCATGTCTTTATGGACCTTGCTTTGTGCACTGGTCCAAATCATTTGGTGCAGGGGGGATTATGGTGTGGGGTCGTTTTTCAGGGATTGGGCTTGGCCCATGGATGAGTGAGTTTGGGGTGGAGGAACTTGACTGGTCTGCACAGAGTCCTAACCTCAACCCTATAGAACACCTTTTGGCTGAATTAGAGCGAGACTGTGAGCCAGGCCTTCTCATCCACATTAGTGCCTGACCTTACAAATGTGCTTCTGTAAGAATCGTCAAACATTCCCATAGACACTCCTAAACCTTGTGGACAGGCTTCCCAGAAGGGGAGAAGCTGTTGAAGCTGCAAAGGGCGGGGCAACTCAATATTGAACCCTACGGACTAAGACTGGGATGCCATTAAAGTTCATGTGCATTTAAAGGCAGACGCCCCAATACTTTTGCCTAGCTAATGTATCTGCCAAGATTTGCAATAGTGATGGAACCTTCCTACATATAAATACCACATTTAGACATAATTTAGGTGAGGTCCTGAGTTATGTTTAACAACATAGGGAGAACAAACAGCATCTATACATGAAGTGACATGTTTGGGACTCAAACTCAGGACGTGAGCAATGGTAGGCAGAATTGCTACCTTTTGAGCCATGGGGCTGCTGCATGTCAAGTCCTTCTACACATAAATACACAGATACTGCATTTCTAGGAATATATAGGAATTACATTAGTCAGGAGTTATTCTTGATTTATTTCTGTGATATTTGGCGGTTCCTGCTGTGTGAGTGTAGAACAGTAATGTAATTCTCTGATTTTTGGTAATGACATTTTTATTTCTGATGTTCGTACACATATAACATTTTTTGTGCTCAAATTATTATCATTTGGAAAGAATAAAAAAATGTAAAATAATGGTACTAATTTTAAATTTCCGTAGGCAATGGTATTGTTTTTGGTTTATAAAGACGCCTGAGTGTTTGGGAAATATGTTTATGAGATAGATATCAACAAGTGAAAGTGACAGAGAAAATTTTTTACCAAAACATGAAGAGATTATACATTCTACCATTCTTAAAAACAAAATAGATTATCAAAATTACAGCAGTGTTGCAAGGACAATTTCTTTGAGAGAAATATACATTTCATCTCAACATGAAAAGCATTTCTTTGGGGAAGTCTCAATTGTACCATTAGAATGAATGGCTGAAAATTGCATTGGGCTACATTTACTCTAAAAAAAAACTCTCTTTAACCACTTCAGCCCCAGAAGGATTTCACCCTTTAGGACCAGAGCACTTTTTGCGATTCGGTACTGCGTCGCTTTAACTGACAATTGTGCGGTCGTGCGACGTTGTACACAAACGAGATTTGCGTCCTTTTTTCCTTCAAATAGAGCTTTCTTTTAGTGGTATTTGATCACCTCTGCGTCATTTCTGATCGCCGCTATAAACAAAAAAAGAGCGACAATTTTGAAAAAAAATTTTTCTTACTTTTTGCTAAAATACAAATCCCAAAAAAATCTAAAAAAAACATTTTTTTCATCAGTTTTGGCCGATTTATATTCTTCCTCATATTTTTCGTAAAAAAAAATCTCGCAATCGGCGCTTATTGATTGGTTTGCGCAAAAGTTGCCGCGTTTATGAATGATTAATTTCTGGGGCTTTCATTTTTTTAAATTTTTTACTAGTAATGGCGGCAATCTGCGATTTTTAGCAGTACTGCGATATTGCAGTGGACCTGTTGGACCATTTTGACACTTTTTTGGGACTATTGGCATTTATACAGGGATCAATGCTATAAAAATGCACTGATTACTGTGTAAATGCCATTGGCAGTGAAGGGGTTAACCTGAAGGGGGCTCTCTAAGGGTTAACTGTGTCCCCTCAGTGTGTTCTAAGTGTATGGGGGCTGGGCTGGCAGTGGGAGGGGAGTGATCACGGCTTCCATATACAGTAAGCCTGTGATCACAGCCCTTCCCACTCTGTCAGAACGGAGATCCATGTTTACATACATGGACCTCCGTTCTCTCACTGCGGGGGTAATTTCAGGTCTGAGCATGCTCAGTTGTGCTCAGCTGTGCTCTGCACCCAAGAGTAAAGAAGAGATGGGAAATGTATCTCTTCTCAGACTTTTTAAGATATTTCAGTGTAGAAATCACTTTTTCACACAGTTTAAAAGCAGATTATCTTTGAAACATATCCCACATATTTTAGTGCAATTTAGGTTATTATATCATGCTCTAAACATTATTTCCATCTGCACTTCTCCAGGTCCAGGCTGGAGTAAGGTTTGGGCGCTATTTGGAGACTGGGAGCTATAGTGAATTCCACGTTGGGAGCAATTCTGCTCCAGCGCTATTGTGAATACCGTTTTAAAGCTATTTACCGCCATTTGTGGCATTAATTTGCCGCTATTGTGGGCGGCACTATAGTAAATTAGCCCCACGGTTAGCCCAGAGGTGTATTTACAGGTTGAAAAAAAATGGTAAATGCCTTTAAGGGTCCTTTAACATGGGCGGACTCCATTTTTCTCAGCGGGGGATCGATCTGCTGATCCCCACTGAGCAGGCGGATGACAGGTCCCTCTCTGCTCACTGTGCTGAGATGGACCTGTCAGAGTCCTGCTCTCCTCTATGTGGAGATCGGATGAAAACGCACCACCTGTCCGTTTTCATCTGGTCCCATCCGATCCTATCCATCAGATGAATGGAAAATAGGCATCTGGATTTCATGGACAGGATCAGATCGGATAGCAGCGGGGGTCAGAGAACATGTCACCGCTGACATCCTCCGCTCCATAGGAGTGAATGGAGGCTCCCATCAGGTCCGCACTGACAGGGGGACCTGATTGGCAGCCCGTGTGAAAGGGGCCTAAAAGAGGTATTTGTTAAGCCCTTTGTGCATGGGGCCTAAAAGTAGAACTTTAGCCCAATGTAGTAAGTAAAATATAATACCAAAAACCCAAAGGCAAATATCCTCATGCATATACTATAATGACGCTTGTTTTAATATTAACAAAACAAACATGATCTGCATTACAGGAGTCATAATAAAACTTTACATTACATTTTCAATATAGTCCTTTTTTCAATGCAACAACTCCAGGAAAAAGCAATAACTATAACTTGCAGTAGCCATAGCAACCAATCAGAATCCATCTGGCAGTGGGGTCACATAATTACATTAGTATGTTACTCAGGTTTAAAAAAGACATATATCCATTGAGTTAAAAAAATGCATTTTCAAAGCTCAAAAAGCTCAATTAATCTACAGAAAGGTAAAGAAACTCCCTTATCATGTAGTAAAGGGAAAAAAATCCTTTCCTGATCCCAAAGGCAATCACATACCCCCTGGATCAATATTTTGCAATGTTATCTTTTATAAATATTAACTACTTCCTACTCAGGCCAATTCTGAATTTCTCTCCTACATGTAAAAATCATAATTTTTTTGTTAGAAAATTACTTAGAACCCCCAAACATTATACATATTTTTTAGCAGAGGCCCTAGAGAATAAAATGGTTTGTGTTGCAATTTTTTATGCCGCATGGTATTTGCGCAGCGTTTTTTTAAAAGCAATTTTAAAAAAACTTTGATGAATTTTAGTGCATACAAACACAGTATAATACCCATTTGTTGGTAACATATAAAATATGTTATGCTGGGTACTTAGCTACATAGTTAGTCAGGTTGAAAAAAGTCCATCTAGTTCAAGCAATAAAAAATAAATACATATTAAATATATATATATATATATATATATATATATATATACACACACACACATAGTTGTGCTCATAAGTTTACATACCCCGGCAGAATTTATGATTTCTTGGCCATTTTTCAGAGAATATGAATGATAACACAAAAATGTTTCTTTCACTCATGGTTAGTGTTTGGCTGAAGCCATTTAGTATCAATCAACTGTGTTTACTCTTTTTAAATCATAATGACAACAGAAACTACCCAAATTACCCTGATCAAAAGTTTACATACCCCAGTTCTTAATACCGTGTATTGCCCCGTTTAACATCAATGACAGCTTGAAATCTTTTGTGGTATTTGTGGATGAGGCTCTTTATCTTCTCAGGTGGTAAAGCTGCCCATTCCTCTTGGTAAAAATCCTCCAGTTACTGGAAATCCTTGGGCTGTCTTGCATGAACTGCATGTTTGAGATCTCCCCAGAGTGGCTCAATGATATTGAGGTCAGGAGAGTGAGATGGCCACTCCAGAACCTTCACTTTTTTCTGCTGTAGCCAATGACAGGTCAACTTGGCCTTGTGTTTTGGATCATTGTCATGTTGGAATGTGCAAGTATGTCCCATGTGCAGCTTCCTGGCTGATGAATGCAAATGTTCCTCCAGTATTTTTTGATAACATACTGCTTTCATGTTGCCATTAATTTGACCAAATTTCCTGTGCCTTTGTAGCTCACACATCCCCAAAACATGAACGATCCACCTCCATGTTTCACAGGCCTTGTTGACTCCTCTCCAAATGTAGAGTTTATGGTTGTGGCCAAAAAGATCAATTTTGGTCTCATCACTCCAAGTGACTTTGTGCCAGAAGGTTTGAGGCTTGTCTCTGTGCTGTTTGGTGTATTGTAAGTGGGATACTTTGTGGCATTTGCGTAGTAAGGGCTTTCTTCTGGCGACTCGACCATGCAGCCCATCTTTCTTCTAGTGCCTCCTTATTGTGCATCTTTTCAGAGAGTACTGTATTTTACCTGAAGTTATTTATGTGTGTTTCTTTGCATCCTGAACAATTTTCCTGGCAGTGGCTGAAATTTAATTGGTTTACCTGACCATGGTTTGGTTTCAACAGAACCCCTCATTTTCCATTGATTAGAGTTTAAACACTGCTGATTGGCATTCTCAATTCCTTGTATACCTTTCTATATCCCTTTCATGTTTTATACAGTTCAACTACCTTTTCCCGCAGATCCTTTGACAATTCTTTTGCTTTCCCCATGATTCAGCATCCAGAAATGTCAGTGCAGCACTGGATGAAAGATGCAAGGGTCTGTCAGGAGTCCAGAAACTCATAGACCTTTTATACACACACACTAATTACAAGCAAACAGATCACAGGTGAGGATGGTAATAGCCATTCAAACCCCTTTGTGTCAACTTGCATGCATGTTATCAGGTCAAAATCACCAGGGTATGTAAACTTTTGATCAGGGTCATTTGGGTAGTTTCTGTTGTCATTATGATTTAAAAAGAGTATACACAGTTGATTGATAATAAATGGCTTCAGCCAAACACTAACAATGAGTGAAAGAAATGTGTTATCATTCATATTCTCTGAAAAATGGCCAAGAAATAATAAATTCTGCCAGGGTATGTAAACTTATGAGCACAACTGTATATACAGTATCTCAAAAAAAGTGAGTACACCCCTCAGATTTTTGTAAATATTTTATTTTATCTTTTCATGTGACAACACTGAAGAAATGGTACTTTGCTACAATGTAAAGTAGTGAGTGTACAGCTTGTATAAAAGTGTAAATGTGCTATCCCCTCAAAATAACTCAACACACAGCCATGTCTAAACTGCTGGCAACAAAAGTGAGTACACCCCGAAGTGAAAATGTCCAAATTGGACCCAATTAGCCATTTTCCCTCCCCGTTGTCATGTGACTCGTTAGTGTTACACAGTCTCAGGTCGGAATGGGGAGCAGGTGTGTTAAATTTAGTGTTATCATTCTCACTCTCTCATACTGGTCACTGGAAGTTCAACATGGCACCTCATGGCAAAAAAACTCACTGAGGATCTGAAAAAAAGAATTGTTGCTCTACATAAAGATGGCCTAGAATATAAGAAGATTGCCAAGACCCTGAAACTGAGAGGCAGTCCAGTGGCCAAGATCATACAGCGGTTTAACAGGACAGGTTCCACTCAGAGAACAGGCCTCGCCATGGTCGACCAAAGAAATTGAATGCACATGCTCAGTGTCATATCCAGAGGTTGTCTTTGGGATATAGACGTATGAGTGCTGGCTGCAGAGGTTGGAAGGGTGGGGGGTCAGCCTGTCAGTGCTCAGACCATATGCTGCACACTGCATTAAATTGGTCTGCATGGTTGTCATCCCAGAAGGAAGCCTCTTCTAAATATGATGCACAAGAAAGCCCGGAAAAAGTTTGCTGAATACAAGCAGACTAAGGATATAGATTACTGGTACCATGTCCTGTGGTATGATGAGACCAAAATAAACATATTTGGTTCCGATGGTGTCAAGCGTGTGTGGCGACAACCAGGTGAGGAGTACAAAGACAAGTGTGTCTTGTGTGTCACAAGTGTGCTGCTGGCACTGGGGAGCTACAGTTCATTTAGGAAACCATGAATTCCAACACATACTTTGACATACTGAAGCAGAGCATGGTCCCCTCCCTTCGGAGACTGCGCCACAGGGCAGTATTCCAACATGATAACGACCCCAAACACACCTCCAAGGCGACCACTGCCTTGCTAAAGAATTTGAGTGTAAAGGTGATGAACCGGCCAAGCTTGTCTCCAGACCTAAACCCTATTGAGCATCTGTGGGGCATCCTCAAACAGAAGGTGAAGGAGCGCAAGGTCTCTAACATCCACCAGCTCTGTGATGTCATCATGGAGGAGTGGAAGAGGACTCCAGTGGCAACCGGTAAAGCTCTGGTGAATTGCATGCCCAAAAGGGTTAAGGCAGTGCTGGAAAATAATGGTGGCCACACAAAATATTGACACTTTGGGCCCAATTTGGACATTTTCACTTAGGGGTGTACTCTCTTTTGTTACCAGAAGTTTAGACAATAATGGCTGTGTGTTGAGTTATTTTGAGGGGACAGCAAATTTACACTGTTATACAAGCTGTACACTCACTACTTTACATTGTAGCAAAGTCTCATTTCTTCTGTGTTGTCACATGAAAAGGTATAATAAAATACTGTATTTACAAAAATGTGAGGGGTGTACTCACTTTTGTGAGATCCTGTATAAATATATATATATATCTCAATCATACAATTCCATGCACATAATCCTATACCGCAGTTGATCCAGAGGAATGTGAAAAACACCAGCAAATCATGATCCAATTTGCTACAGCAGGGGAAAAAAATCCTTCCTGATCCCCCGAGAGGCAACCAGATTTTTCCTGGATCAACTTTACCTATAGATGTTAGTACCCAGTTATATTGTGAAGATTTAGGGAAGAATCTAGGCCTTTCTTAAAGCAATCTACTGAGCTAGCCAGAACCACCCGTGGAGGGAGTCTATTCCACATTTTCACAGCTCTTACTGTGAAGAAACCTTTCCATATTTGGAGATGAAATTTTTTTTCCTCTAGGCATAAAGAGTGCCCCCTTGTCCTCTGTGATGACGTTAAGGTGATTAACTCAACACCAAGTTCACTTTATGGACCACTTATGTATTTGTACATGTTGATCATATCCCCCCTTAATATCCTCTTCATAAGAGAGAATAAATTCAGTTTCTCCAATCTTTCCTCATAGCTGAGCTCCTTATCAGTTTGGCTGCCCTTCCCTGCACTTCCTCCAGTTCCCCGATATCCTTTTTGTAAACTGGTGTCCAACACTGAACTGCATATTCCGGATGAGGTAAATTATTTTTACAGGGGTAAAATTATGTCTCTCTCTCTCTCTGGAGTCCATACCTCTTGTGCGGAGTTAGCTCAATGGGGATCACCTTCCCTGGGAAAAAGGTAGTCCAACGGCAGGTTTTCTTTAAAAGCTGACTTGTAGCCAGTTTTATTTTTAAAAACAAACAAAATAGAAAATATATCCTTGCCCTCCAGGCTCTTACTCACCTAACTGAGCGGTGAAGGGCTTCTCACAATCACCCACAAAACAAAGGCAGTGCAAACCTTTTTGTTTCAGCCATAAAGCAGACTTCAGTACAGCAGCTCTCTCAGGCTTATGGCTTGATGAGTCCCAGACCAGAGCAACACTTTGCTCTCCTCCTGATTATTTATACCACCTGTTGGTGGACTCCAGTGGACCACAAAATCTGGTCTGGAACCAACCCTGCCAAGATAGCCGGTAAAACCCGGACCGGATTCCACCTTAGTTTACTGCAAATGAACGCATGCGAGGTGACACATATCGTCCACCGATCACCTAGCCTCTCATAACCTCACACTCTCTTAATACAAGAAAGGATTTTGCTCACTTTGGAAACCGCAGCTTGTCATTGCATGCCATTATTAAGCGTATGGCCTACCAAAACCCCCAGATCCTTCTCCACTGTGGATCTTCCCAGTTGTACTCCCCCTAGCATGGTTGATGCATGCATTGTCAGGACCTGTGTTAATGTGTAGCTCACCCCCAGATGGCACTGTTGCTTTCAGCACCAACGGGTGTAGTTCTGGTGACCACCAGCAGGTGTCTCCGAGCAGAGGTACATTCAGACCATCAGGTTTCACCTGATGTAGTCCCTGGGAGTATATAAGCCTACCCTTCTCTAAGACTTGTGGCTTCAGTATTGTTTTCTGCAAGCCGTGTTCCTGCCTAAGCCTGATCTGTCCCTTGTGTCCTTGATCCAGAGTCCTGTCCCCTGTGATCCATTTCCTGCTGCTGCTGCTGGCTTTCTGTTCCTTTTGTCTCCTGTCTCTGTCGGTATTCTTATGTGTGTTCCCTTATTTGTAATAGTTAGTTAGTTAGTTAGTTAGGGCATTTACTGGGGTTTCTTTGTTTCAACTATTTCCACCTTGCTTGTTTATTATCACTGCTGCTGGTATTGGATGTGTGTCATTTTCATAAATAAACATATTTTTCACTTATCCATATGTCCTGATTTCTGTAGGTGCAGCCAATTGATCTGTTTACCCTTACTGGATGCTTGCATCCTGACATAATACTGAAGCCATACTATCAGATCGGCTGCACCTGGGAAATTAGGTTTTGGCATTTCTTAATTGGTGCAAGATGCAGTTTGAGGAGGTTGTGTATTTTGCCCTGCTTATAGAAGAAGACAGGGAATATTGCTACCAATTCTTTAAAAAGCAAACTAGGGAACAATTTCTGGAATATATCCGTCTGGCTCATTCTCTGGTAGATCAAGGTAGCTGTTTGAGGAAATTCAGCCCCTCATTCAGATCTGTGCGGAGATGGCTTTGTCTAGCACCCCTACTGGTCGTGATGATTAATCTCCTCCCTTTAATGTATCTCAGGTGGAATCCCTTGTGTGGCTATTAGAGGATGATAAAACCTATTTTTTGGAGCATTACTCTGTATTTTCACAAGAGGCATTGTTGGAGTGTATCAATGCAGTACACTTTTTAGTTAGACTAGGGGATTGTGAATTGAAGTTTGTTCAGCCCTTGCTCCAAACTTGGGTGAATCTTTCCTCCCTAATACCAGTTGACATGCACCCATCCATTAGCCTCCAGTTTGTTCAGAGATCCCTCTCTCCTTTGTCCATAGCAACTCCCCAGAGAACCTCATCTGTAACTACTCCTTTTTCTTGCAGTATTACTATTACTCCTCTAACCGCTGCACATTCTATTCTTAAACCTGCAACCAGTCACAGGGTTCCAGTGTCTAAGCCTAAAAAGAAAAGGAATTCTTTCCAAGCTCTATCATTCTGCCTCTGTCCTCTCCTGCCTCTATGCCAGAAACTGCAGTGCAGCCCGCCATGGTCCCATTGGTTCCAGTCCAGCTTGCCACGACACCATCTGCCTCAGTCAAGCTTGTTACCATACCACTGGGAACCGCGGACCAACCTGATGATCTGGTGCTCGCTGATGACCTGGTGTCTGCTGATCTGGTGACGGATGACCCAGTGCCTGCTGATCCAGTGCCTGATGACCCACTGCCTGCTGATCTAGTGCTCATTGATCCTGTGCCTGATGACTCAGTGCCCGCTGAACCAGTGCCTGATGACCTGGTACCCGCTGATTCAGCGCTGATGACCCAGTGTCTACTGCCCAGTCTGATGGCCCGGTGCCTGCTGATCCAGTACCTGATGACCCTGTACCTGCTGTTCCAGTGCTTGATGACTCTGAACCCGCTGATCCAGTCCCTGATGATCCGGTGTCCGCTGAGCCAGTGCCTGATGACCCGGTGCCTGCTGATCCAGTGCCCACTGATCCAGTGCCTGATGACCCGATGCCCACTGATCCAGTGCTCGTTGATCCTGTGCCTGATGACCCAGTGCCCGCTGATCCAGTGCCTGATGACCTGGTACTTGCTGATCCTGTGCCTGATGGCCCGGTGCCTGCTGGTCCAGTGCTTGATGACCCAGTGCCTGCTGATCCAGTGCTCGTTGATCCTGTGCCTGATGACCCATTGCCCACTTATCCAGTGACTGATGACCTGGTACCAACTGATTCAGCACCTTATGACCCAGTGCCTGCTGATCATGTGCCTGATGACCCAGTGCCTGCTGATCCAGTGCCTGATGACATGGTGCCTGCTGATCCAGTGACTGATGACCCGGTGCCTGATGATCCAGTGCCGGATGACCCGGTGCCTGCTGATCCAGTGCTTGTTGACCCAGTGCCCTCTGATCCAGTGCCTGATGACCCAGTGCCCGCTCCTCCAGTGCCTGATGACCCGGTGCCCGCTGATCCAGTGCCTGATGACCCAGTGCCAGCTGATTCAGTGCCTGATGACCCGGTGCCTGCTGTTTCAGTGCCTGATGACCCGGTGCCCGCTGATCCAGTGCCTGATGACCCGTTGCCTGCTGATCCAGTGCCTGATGACCCCGAGCCTGTTGATTTAGTTCTTACAGCTCAGTGCCGGGTTCCCCACTGGGATGGGAGAGCCCAGAGAGACACCGGAGGTTGGCAGGATGGGGAAAGATGGCTTAGGAGGGGCAATTAGCCACTAGGAGGGCTTTTACATCAAAGAGAATTTCCAGCCCTAAAAAACAATTCTGGGATGATGCCTGTAGCTGCAGGCATCAACCCAGGATAATCACTGAAAGTCCAGGATGTCATATGTGGTTGAGAACTGTTCACATTTTGTGTAATTAAGAGACATATCCTGTCCTTTTTTAAACCAATCTACAGAGCTGGGCAAAAAGTAAAGTAAAGGAGTAAGTAAAGGAACCTTCTTGTGTATGGAGTTTAAACTTTTATTCCGACGGGTACAGAGTGCCTAAATATTATTATTATTATTATTATTATTATACAGTATTTATATAGCACCAACCGTTTGCACAGCGCTTTATCTATTGAGATGCTCTTGAAGTGAACAACTTTCTACTGAGTTCACTATGTGGACCATATACCGTATATACTCGAGTATAAGTAGAGTTTTTCAGTACATTTTTTGTGCTGAAAAAGGCCCCCCCCCCGACTTATACTCGAGTCAGTGTCTGTGGGAGGTCTGAAAAGATGAGTAGATTCACACTGCACAGAGCGCGCTGCTTCTAAGAGCCACTCTGTGCATGAAACTGTGACCTAATTACATTGGAATGCAAAGAATGCAGAGAGCTGTCAGATTTTCAACTTGATGTCGGGAGGTGTGCGGGACGTGCAGGTGTTAGCTGTTCAGTCCCGCCCACCTCCGATCTCAGTGAAGATCTGACAGCTCTGTCTCTCTCTGCATTCTCTGCATTCCAGTGTAATTAGCTCACATTTTCATACACAGAGCGGCTCTTACAAGCAGCACACTCTGTGCTTTGTCCACCTTACTCATCTCTTCTGCCAGTGCCAGCCAGTACCATCCAGTGCCAATCAGTGTCACCTGCCAGTACCATCCAGGGCAGGTGGTAATGGCTACAATACCTCTGTTCTGGCTACAATCCCTGTGTAATGGCTGAGTCCTTGTATTCTGGCTACAATACCTGTGTTCTGGCTACAATCCCTGTGTTCTGGCTACAATACCTGTGTTCTGGCTACAATACCTGTGTAATGGCTGAGTCCCTGTGTTCTGGCTACAATACCTGTGTTCTGGCTACAATCTATGTGTTCTGGCTACAATACCTGTGTAATGGCTGAGTCCCTGTGTTCTGGCTACAATACCTGTGTTCTGGCTACAATACCTGTGTAATGACTCCCTGTCCCTGTGTTCTTGCTGCTGCATTTGCCACCCTACACTTATACTCGGGTCAATGCATTTTCCCAGTTTTTTGTGGTAAAATTTGGCTTATATTCGGGTCGGCTTATACTCGAGTATATACGGTACATACTTATACAAGGTGATCATAAACTTCAGGTATGATCTTTATTGCATACTTACATGCCTTACAGTGCCTTACAGGTCCTGCTTGAACCTGAGGGACAGCTGTGAAATGTGATTTTTTCATTTTTCATTTTTATTTTTAGTCCTTTATTTTATGTTCTATTTTCTCACAGTCACTTCCCAATATTATCTAACACACTATCTTAATTTTTTTTTTTTTTTACTCCTATTCATTTCATTTATTTTATCTTCTTCTCTTTATTGTTTATCTTTTTCTTTAGTTCTTTTTTTCATTATTTTTGTTCTCATTATACTTTATTTCATTATTTCTCCCTCATTTTTTCATTCTCCATATTTGTTGCTTACAAAGTTTTAGGCCTCATACACACGGGCGTATATAAAATAATAAACAAAACGTCGGGCCCGACGTCAAGGAGATAAAGTCGACGTTTTTCGGCGTTATGCATTGGCGTTTTTGAGCGCTAGTGAGCGTCGGCGTCAATAGACGTTTTTTAAAAAAAAATCATTCCTCTGCTATTTTTCAACCTAAAAACGTCGGCGTCAAAAAACGCCGGAAAACGCCGGTACAATATTAGGTGGCGTTTGTTGGCGTCTGTTGGCGTCTGGTGGCGTTTTGCGGCGCTTTTTGACGTCGTTGCAGCCAAGGAACGCGCTGGTCGTGGGTTCTCTGATACGCCGACGCCATCTACAGCTCAAAAACGCCGACGTATTTTATGTGGCCATTGACTAACATGGGGAGCAGCTAAAAAACGTCAGTAGACGCCGGCGTCAAAATACGCCCGTGTGTATGAGGCCTAATACACACTTTTTCCCCCACTGCAGCTTTAATTCTGATTGCTCTTTAGTTAGTTGGCACCTGGTTCTCACCAGAGACATGTAGGCTGAGGCCACTCCTTATCGTTTATTCATCTGGGCTAGTTGAGAGTAGCAGCAATCCTTTCCTCTTTACAAAAATGTAATATGTTGATGCTTACCAGTTTTTAGATGAGCTGGCCACAGCACATTCATTTACTCTTTTTCAGACTTTTTTTTTCTTTTATTTTTCCCTTTTCCTTCCTCTCCCTTCTTGTTTAAACTCACTCCTCCACTGTATCTATAGAGGGAGCCATGATGGCCTTCAAATATCTCTGCCTTTGTTCATCTCCTTTATATGAAGGGGGGGGGGTTAGTAATATTAGCAGTTTACAGAAGAAAGATAACATAACATTGTTTTATACCTCCACTGAAACAACAAGGACACTGCACTTCAGGCAAGATATAGTCATTTTGACAAACAGAAGCTAATTGGTGAACACATGTTCTTTGAATCAGTCTTCTAATATGTATGCTCCAACCAATTTAAATTGAACAAGTTGAGAATGTTTGACATTTCATGATTGCAACCAAGTTATAGGTTGCAATCAAAAATATCAAGGCTTTAGCAAATTTGATTGCAGACTCTTACCTGCTTTTTTCTGGAAATCTTGATGCAACTCTTGCCAGTGCATTTATCAAGCTAACTTATAAGTTGGAGAGCTTTACTTTAATTATAGCCAAATCATCAATGTTCACATCTCTTTTCTCTGCGGTGACAGAAATGCAGCTTGTCCCTGTACAATACGGTAAGTAACAGAGAGGCGGTTGTGGCAATCAAGAGGATCTAACTAGAAATGGGTGGATTGCAAAGGGTAGAGCCTGCAGACAGCCAGGGCTCCTGTGAGAGCAGTTTCTGCGTGAGGACGTGATGGGGCGTGTGTACAGGCCTGCCTGGCCATATAGACAGGTACCCTGATCTAACCAACGTCTGACATATAGGACATGTAGGCTGAGCATAATATATGGTGGGACAAAAAAACTTTGTATTGTGGAACTGATCCCTGCAAGGGTAGATCCTTGTGTTTGCTGCTGTGCTGATAAAAAAAGATTTCCAGAAATAAAACAATTCTGGAAAGCGCAGTCAGGGTTCTTTCTCGTGGTTGTACAATTAAGATCTGCCTTTCAGTTTTTAGGAGATATTCATTTTACCTACAGGTAAGCCTTACTATAGGCTTACCTGCAGGTAACGATAACAAAGCAGGCTTTTCTACTGCTTTAATTGTCAATTTATAATAACCTACTCTACTGGAATAATAGTCCTTTTTAAATGCCATTTAGAAGAAAATGTCTTTAAAACTGTTTTGGAAATTTTTTGACTCTTTTGAGTCTAACCTTTGTCAAAATCTGTGCTGTGCTTCCAGTGTAGTTAACACAAAAACAGAAGAGCCTGTATTGATGGAACCTAATAGCACTTTGTGATGCTATTATACGTCTTCATTGTTTGCTGGTTCCACGAGTAAGGAGGACGCTGCATTAGTTAGGATAAGAAGTTCTCATTTCACTAAGTGATTAAATAAGTGCCAATTTCATTTTTTACACAAATTATTGCTTATCAGATGTTTTGCTAAGATTTTCAACTCTCCCAAATCATTCATGAGCCAAATATGAATGTGACTTTCCTGGAGTGAGTCAGATCAGATAATGATGTTAAATGTCCAACCAAAGAAGCATTTGGGAAACTGCGACAATATTGGGGAACAGTTTTCAAACCCCTTTCTATATCCTAAAATAAATAGCAAATATTTTCTCGAAGGAACTCCCCAATTTACTCTCCAGGCAGAGTGTGATTGTAGCAAAGCTAGAAGTGATGTGTAGTTTCAGTACAGCTGAGAGTGTTGATGCAGTGTAGGTGGATGGCACATTTTATATTTTCACATCTTAGATATTACATACTCTGCTATGTTGAATAACAACTGATTAAAGCTGAATTCCAGGTATGTACTTTATTGCATAGTTACAATGTTCCAGCTTGGACGAATGTAAGTATAGGCAGGTGCTTGGCAGAGAGCGATTTAGGACACTGTGCTGCAGTGCTCTCCATGATCCCATTGGACTTCGACTGAATGGGTAAACACTACCTGCCCTCCATCCACCAGGGGGAGCTGACAAGCAGAAGGAGCTCAAGAGACCTGATGTTTGGCAGCATTAAATCATGGGAGATGAAATTTGGGAAAGAAACTTTACTATGACAGTTGATGGACTATTGGACTACAATTCCCAATATGAGCCAGGTATATACAGTATCTCACAAAAGTGAGTACACCCCTCACATTTTTGTAACTATTTTATTATATCTTTTCATGTGACAAAACTGAAGAAATGACACTTTGCTACAATGTAAAGTAGTGAATGTACAGCTTGTATAACAGTGTAAGTTTGCTGTCCCCTCAAAATAACTCAACACACAGCCATTAATGTCTAAACCGCTGGCAACAAAAGTGAGTTCACCCCTAAGTGAAAATGTCAAAATTGGGCCCATGTCATGTGACTCCTTAGTGTTACAAGGTCTCAGGTATAAATGGGGAGCAGGTGTGTTAAATTTGGTGTTATCGCTCTCACTCTCTCATACTGGTCACTGGAAGTTCAACATGGCACCTCACAGCAAAGAACTCTCTGAGGATCTGAAACAAAGAATTGTTGTTCTACATAAAGATGGCCTAGGCTATAAGAAGATTGCCAAGACCCTGAAACTGAGCTGCAGCTTGGTGACCAAGACCATACAGTGGTTTAACAGGACAGGTTCCACTAAGAACAGGCCTCGCCATGGTCCACCAAAGAAATTGAGTGCACATGCTCAGCATCATATCCAGAGGTTGTCTTTTGGTAATAGATGTATAAGTGCTGCCAGCATTGCTGCAGAGGTTGAAGGGGTGGGGGGTCAGCCTGTCAGTGCTCAGACCATATGCGCACGCTGCATCAAATTGGTCTGCATGGCTGTCGTCCCAGAAGGAAGCCGCTTCTAAAGAGAATGCACAAGAAAGCCCACAAACAGTTTGCTGAAGACAAGCAGACTAAGGACATGGATTACTCAAATCATGTCCTGTGGTCTGATGAGACCAAGATGAACTTATTTGGTTCAGAGGGTGTCAAGCGTGTGTGGTGGCAACCAATTGAGGAGTACAAAGACAAGTGTGTCTTGCCTACAGTCAAGCATAGTAGTGGGAGTGTCATGCTCTGGAGCTGCATGAGTGCTGCCGACACTGGGGAGCTACAATTAATTTAGGGAACCATGAATGCCAACATGTACTGTGACATACTGAAGCAGAGCATGATCCCCTCCCTTCAGAGACTGGGCCACAGGGCAGTATTCCAACATGATAACGACCCTAAACACACCTCCAAGATGACCACTGCCTTGCTAAAGAAGCTGAAGGTAAAGGTGATGGACTGGCCAAGCATGTCTCCAGACCTAAACCCTATTGAGCATCTGTGGGGCATCCTCAAACGGAAGGTGGAGGAGCGCAAGGTCTCTAACATCCACCAGCTCAGTGATGTTAGCATAGAGGAGTGGAAGAGGACACCATAGGCAACCTGTGAAGCTCTGGTGAACTCCATGCCCAAGAGGGTTAGGGCAGCGCTGAAAAATAATGGTGACCACACAAAATATTGACACTTTGGGCCCAATTTGGACATTTTCACTTAGGAGTGTACTCACTTTTGTTGTCAGCCGTTTAAATATTAATGGCTGTGTGTTTAGTTATTTTGAGGGG
>BLSH010542214.1:367162-379474 GCA_018402905.1 Glandirana rugosa
AGACCTGAAACTGAACCGGTAAGATTGTGGACCTATACAAATAAGGGCGCGCGATCGCGGATTATCCTGAGGACGTCAATAGACGTCCAGTCAGGATAATGAACCCCCCGCCCGGACGTCATTTGTCTATGCGCCGGGCGGGAAGTGGTTAAAATTGATGGGAAGATGGATGGAGCCAAATACAGGACCATTCTGGAAGGAAACCTGATGGAGTCTGCAAAAGACCTGAGACTGGGACGGAGATTTGTCTTCCAACAAGACAATGATCCAAAACATAAAGCAAAATCTACAATGGAATGGTTCACAAATAAACATATCCAGGTGTTAGAATGGCCAAGTCAAAGTCCAGACCTGAATCCAATCGAGAATCTGTGGAAAGAACTGAAAACTGCTGTTCACAAACGCTCTCCATCCAACCTCACTGAGCTCGAGCTGTTTTGCAAGGAAGAATGGGCAAAAATTTCAGTCTCTCGCTGTGCAAAACTGATAGAGACTTCCCCAAGCGACTTACAGCTGTAATCGCAGCAAAAGGTGGCGCTACAAAGTATTAACTTAAGGGGGCTGAATAATTTTGCACGCCCAATTTTTCAGTTTTTCATTTGTTAAAAAAGTTTGAAATATCCAATAAATTTCGTTCCACTTCATGATTGTGTCCCACTTGTTGTTGATTCTTCACAAAAAATTACAGTTTTATATCTTTATGTTTGAAGCCTGAAATGTGGCAAAAGGTCGCAAAGTTCAAAGGGGGCCGAATACTTTCGCAAGGCACTGTAGCTGTATTTAACCACTTCAGCCCAGGAAGGATTTCCCACTTTAGGACCAGAGCACTTTTTGCGATTCAGCACTGCGTCGCTTTAACTGACAATTGCACGGTCGTGAGACGTTGTCCCACAAATAGAGCTTTCTTTTGGTGTTATTTGATCGCCTCTGCGTCATTTCTGATCACCGCTATAAACAAAAGTAGAGCGACAACTTTGCCAAAAAAACTGTTTTTCTTACTTTTTGCTAAAATACAAATCCCAAAAAAATATTAAAAAAATATATTTTTTCATTGGTTTTGGCCGATTTATATTCTTCCTTATATTTTTGGTAAAAAAAATTGCAATCGGCGTTTATTGATTGGTTTGCGCAAAAGTTGCCGTGTTTACGGATGATGAGAATTCATTTCTGGGGTTTTTATTATTTTTTTGTTTTTTACTAGTAATGGCAGCGATCTGCGATTTTTAGTGGTACGGCGATATTGCAGCGGACATGTTGGACCATTTTGACACTTTTTTGGGACCAAGGACATTTATTCAGCGATCAGAAATTTAAATGTCCACTGATTACTGTATAAATGTCACTGACAGGTTAACCTGCAGGGGGAGATCTAGGGGTTAACTGTGTTCCCTGGGTGTGTTCTAACTGTGGGGGGGGCTGGGCTACCATGGGCATAAGAGATATAACTGATCCCAGTGACAGGGATCAGTAGATCTCCTATGCCCCCACTAACAGAGGGGGGAACCGCCGTGTTTACATCAGCGGTTCCCCGTTCTTTAGCTGTGGCCGCTCATCGCGGCTTGCCGGCGGACATCGGGTCTGCCCGAGCCGCGGGCACACTCCTCAGGAGCACGGCACACGCGCGCACGCCCCCTAGCAGCCACCCGCAGATCGCCGCTTATTTACGGCGATTTGCGGGAAGCGTCCACACCTCCGCAGTAAATATACTGCGCGCAGTGGGGAACTAGATAAAGTGCACTATTTATCTTTCAAAAAGTGTTTCCCAGTGCTAAACCTTTCACCCAATTTCTATTTTTTTGTGTACTTCTTCTTTTAGAGGGTGTGTCCTATGTCTACATACTTTTGCTAATAGGTGTCCCCCGTTTCCATCTCAAAAAGTTGGGAGGTTTGCATTATGGAGCTGGTACAGCAAAGGATACCTTGTACAGGACAGAAATGGTGTGCATGTTTGAAATCTGGTACTGCACCAGGTAAATCACTACAGTTGGAGTGCCTGTAACAAAAATATGAAAGATAAAACATTTTAAAATGCTAAAGTCACATCACAGATTACTTTAAAAATAACTTGTGGCCAGGCTATGGTCATCCAAGTTGTAAATGAGCTTTAAAACAAGCCCTTACTAAGCTCTATAGCTGCAGACACTGTGGTGCAATTCATATTAAGTTCTGCTAAAGAACTGAAGTTGTTCAAAGCAGCTCAACTCACATATACATAGTTACATAACTAGTTACATAGTTGGTGAGGTTAAAAAAAGACACAAGTCCATCAAGTCCAACCTGTGAGTGTGCTTTTATGTCAATATAACATTGTATACCCTGTATGTTGTGGTTGTTTAAGTGCCTATCAAATAGTTTTTTGAGTTCCACATCTTCACTGCTCTTACCATAAAGAACCCTCTACGCAGTCTAAGGTTAAACCACCTTTCTAATTTTAGTGAATGGCCGCGTGTGTTTTTGTATTCCCTTGCACGGAAAAGGTTTTATCCCTATTGTGGGGTCACTAGTATGGTACTTGTACATTGAAATCATATCCCCTCTCAAGAATAAGTTCAGTGCTTGTAATCTTTCTTCATAACTAAGGTCCTCCAGTCCCTTAATCAGCTTTGACTGGTGACCAGAATTGGGCGGCATACTCAAGATGCGACCGGGCCCGAGTCTTGTAGAGTGGGAGAATTCTCATTCTATCTCTGGAATGAATCCCCTTTTTAATGCATGCCAATATTCTGTTGGCGTTGCTTGCAACAGCTTGGCATAGCATGCAATTGCTGAGCTTGTCATCTCCTAAGATCTACAAAGTTCCCCTCCTAGCAGACTCAGCAGCTTCCAGCCTTCTAATCTCTAATAATGGGGTGGACAACTGTGCCCCTCCAGCTGTTGCAGAACTACAAGTCCCATCATGCCTCTGCCTGTAGGAGACATGCATGTGACTGTCAGTCTTGCAATGCCTCATGGAACATGTAGTTCTACAGCAGTTGCCTCATACATGTAAGATAACATTTAAAGGGAGTGGGCAGGTCGTTCCCAATTCGACCCCCAGTCAAGAAAAAGAACTAGCTTATAGAAAAGCTGGACTATCACAATACCATATGGTACTGTAAATTGTTCAAAAAAGGTATAAAATATCATAGTTTATTGATAATTCCATAAAAAGTATTGTAGAATCAATACAGACATACAAATTAAAAACAGAATGTCACCAAAAAGCATGGTTCCCTGATGGAAGTGGGGAACAGTGTGTAGTAAGGGCCACGGATATCGATAGGTGTCTACATGTTTCGCGGAGTAAACTCCGCTTCTTCAGGAGAGATATCTGTGGTAGTAGAGATGACAATATCAAACATTTTATAACATAATACATAATCATGTTTTCTATTCAACCGATACATAGTGGGGAGGGATACAATATAGGATGATTGGCTTACCTATGTGCCCACTCACAACCAAAGACAGGACCTGCAGAACAATGTTCCCCATTGGCAGAGAAGGGGTTTGTGTGGAGGTCAAGCAAAAAGATAATCTGGAATAAAATGATTGTATGTGTTTATCTCTATAACCAATAATAGATAAGGGAAGTGAAGAGGAGAAGGTGGGGGGGACAAGGGAGAAGAAGGGAGGGGGGGGTGGGGGAGGGGGCGCACAGACGCAGTTGGAGAGACACAGCAGTTGCCCACCCCTCATCTAATGTAAACGTAGAGCAGGAGCTCTGGGAGGGGGAACACGGGGAGCTACTGAGAAAATGACTTGAACTTTGAGGATGAATTGCTCCTCAGTGGCTGCAGCTACAGCAGTCAGTGAGGGTTTGTTTTAAAGTTGATACTTGTTTAGAATATGTAAATACAAGAATGACCATAGCCTGGCCATAGATTCAATTTAATTACTAATAACTCAAATATGCACGCACGGAAAAACTGTACCTTACCGTTCTACGGGTAAACAGCAACGTTATGGAGACATGTACATAACGAAGATGCGGTCTTCAGAAATGTATAAACATTTCTTTTGGTTAAGAACCTCAAATACCCCTCCTCCAGGGAAATTACATTTATGATATGGCTTATCTGAAAGGAAAGCTTTGAGCTTAGTATATACTGTTTTCTTTCTTTCTTTATATTTTTTTTTTTTATTGCATGCAGTGCAAAATGCAAAAAAATGTAAACTGAAAAATGCTCTCAGTGTGATATTATTACCAAAACAGCAGCATATACATTAAAGGAAGCAAAGCTGTGTTTAGCGTATATCCCGGATGGCAAGCGTAAATAAGGTTTGTTCTTTTTATGATCATTGAATTAAAAACGCCACAGCCTCTTTGTCAGTAAAATATGAATATTTAAAAAAAAGAGGAATGTAGGTCACAGCAGTAGCCTGTGGACTCTCCAGACATGGCACATGCGTGGACTGTAATGTGGCATGGTAAATTGAAGTGACAGCATTGCCGGGTCTCTTAGCTTGGAGGTAAGCTTTACTACTCATAGCATCTTCTTCTCTCACTGCTTTAACGGGAAATCAAAATGACCCCAGTAATGTGCTACTGTAAACAATATAACAGGATATTTGAAGGACTTAAAGTGATTGTAAAGGCATATATATATTTTTTTTAAATAACAAACATGTCATACTCACCTCTTCTGTGCAGTAGTTTTGCACAGAGTGGCCCCTAACCTCATCTTCTGGCTCCCCAGCTATCAATCCAGCCAATGAGAACCGGAGCAGCTCGGGTGAGCTACGAGGCTTGTCCCCGCCGCAGGTTCATTTTGGGCTCAAGTAAGTAAAGGGGGGCTCGGGGGGCTGCCACAGATGAAAAGGTTTTTCACCTTAATGCATAGAATGCATTTAGGTGAAAAACCTTGAGGGTTTACAATACATATTTTAATACTTTATAATTGTTGGGTATATTTTAGGCCCCTTTCACACTAGAGGCACTTTACAGGTGTTTTTTCGCTAAAAACAGCGCCTCTAACTGCCTCCTAATTCACCCCAGTGTGAGAGCTTTCACACTGGGGCGGTGCGCTTGAAGGATGGTGAAAATTCTCTTGCAAGCCGCAGCTTTGGGGTGGTATGGGAGCAATGTATACTCCGCTCCTCCACCGACCCTGCTGTACACCGCTTCGGGAGCGGCGCTAGCTGGCACTTTTAACCCCTTGTTCGGGATTAAAAGCGCACCGCTGCCACCCGAATAGCGATGCCAAAGCGCCGCAAATTAGTGATGTTTTACTGCTAATGCTTGGGCGGTACTGGTGTAAAAGTAGTCTTAAAGAAGATGTGTTTTAAAACATTAAAACAAGGTTTTGAATGTGTAGTGCTACCCCTGTAGGAGCCCATAAATGGAATGGGTCCTTCTGTTCTAGGCCATGAGCTCCTCGGATGCCTCAACCTCTCTGACTCACTTGGTGGAGTCCTGTATAGCGCCACACAACCCACTGAGGCACCCAGCAATATTGTCCTACTAGAGAGACAAACACCAAATCAAAAGAGGTGGTAAGAGGTAACTTAATGTATTGTGAATTAAGTCAATAGATAAGCGGGCGGACAGAAAATATATTAGACACAGTATTAACATGGAATGACATTCAAGGTACCATTAGCAGAATAAAAAAATAGTGTTTGGACTCCTCCAGATCAGCATAAACTGTAACAACGCTACCAGCAGTACAGCAGTAACCAGTGAATAGATCTGAAATACTAATGAGTGAGGCTACAATGCTAACATGCACTGATAGCAGCTATGATAGGCCTAAACTGACTGGATTGGCCCCAGGAATATAGAAATGACTGAACACTTAAAAAGAGTAATAGGGTGTAGCAATAGTAATGGGGGGGGCGGTCTCAGATATGGGTCTTCTGCCGGCTACCATTGGAGCCCTTTAAGATGTTGGTGCATTTTTGAAATCCCTTTAAGAGCCTGAAGACAGTGAATAGGCAGTAGACTTGTGTATGGCTGAAAAATTTGTTTGTTTATGTTTTCGTATTTTTTTTATTTTTTAATTTTTTCGTAAATTAAAAAAATTTGGAATTCGGAAATTCACGGTAATTCGGCAATTTGGGTAATTCGGCAATTGCGGTAATTTGGAAATGTGCGGTAATTCGGCAATTGCGGTAATTGCAGTAATTTGAAAATTCGCTGTAATTCGGCAATTGCGGTAATTGTGGTATTTCGGTAATTCGGAGATAAGCAGTAATTTGGCAATTGCGGTAATTCGGCAATCGGAACAGCCGAAAATCCGAAAATAACAAAGAACATTTGAAATAATAACTAATAAATAACTATTAAACTATAGGTAATGGCTGTCAGTGATACATTTCATATTTAAGTTCACTAACAGCCACATTTACAAGGAAATTTTAATACCTATAATTTAATAGATATTTATTATTATTTCAAATGTTCTTTCTTATTTCCGGATTTCTGAAATTCAGAAATAAGAAAGAACATTTGAAATAATAACTAACTAATAAATTATTAGTTAGTTATTATTTCAAATGTTCTTTTTTATTTCCGAATTTCCGAAATTCGGAAATAAGAAAGAACATTTGAAATAATAATAAATAACTATTAAATTCTAGATATTGGAATTTCCTTGAAAATTTGACCATTAGTGAACTTAAATATGAACTTTATCACTAACAGCCATATTTTCAAGAAAATTTCAATAACTAGAATTTAATAGTTATTTATTAGTTAGTTATTATTTCAAATATTCTTTGTTATTTTCAAATTTTCGGATTTCCGAATTTCCGAATTTTCGAATTTTGGATTTTCGGCTGTTCCGATTGCTGAATTACAGTAAATTAAAAATGAAAAACTGCAAATTACAGCAATTGCTGAATTGCCGTGAATTTCCGAATTTTCAAATCGGAAAAATGAAAATTCGGAAAAATTCGCCAATTCACAATTCGGAATTCGTCCGAATTGCCGAATTTTGCAAAATGAGGTAAAAAGCCAGTGAATACCACCTTGTTTCAGTATAGGCTGCAATTAGGTGCGGGTGCAGTTCAATATTCATGCAGCTCAGACTCTTTGGGAAGGGTAAAGTGCATTATTAATTATAAGAGAACTGGGTTATTTTGAATGTAGAAGGGTTCTGCTCTTAGAGTTTCTGGCATGTAGCAATGGAATGAAACGTAGGCTCACAGCCCTCTCTTCAACTCCTGGACTTAGTAGTCTGCACTCTAGGTGGAAGGGGCCCCCTCAGTTCCCCTATGGCAGGGATATGCAATTAGTGGACCTCCAGATGTTGCAGAACTACAAGTTCCATGAGGCATAGCAAGACTCTGACAGCCACAAACATGACACCCAGAGGCAGAGGCATGATGGGACTTGTAGTTTTGCAACAGCTGGAGGTCCGCTAATTGCATATCCCTGCCCTATGGTGTAGCAAGGGCCCCTGGGGACACCGCCCTGCCACACTCTGCCCCACCCAGCACTAGCCCACATAGTTACAACTTTAAATTTGCCCAGCAACAGCCTGCTGACCTGCAAACACAGTCATGCAGGCCTTACTCTAAATGCCGCACCCCCAGCCAACACCCTGGTAAGCAAAGATATGACCTTTACATTCCTGAGGAGAGGGGGCTAGCTTGTCCATATAAGGCAGTTCAAATGCCAATAAGTTGAGTCATGCAAGGTAACCAGGATATCCCAATCCAGGCCTGTTCTTTAAGAAGAATCTCTGTTTTGCACAAAACACAACTGTCCTTTTTAGAAGGTGGATTTATTTTATTTTTGGAGGACTTCGTTACATACTCTATTATTTATTCATTTACTTGCAATTCTGATGAATTATCTGAAAATGTGATGCTTTTTTGACTGCACACATAAATTGAAGGGTCAGTTCACTTTTTTGCATGGGAAACTTTCATAAAAAAATTGTTGCACTGCATTTTTATAAAAATACTCTTTGATTCTTTTATGTATTTATAATTGATGATTTTATTGATTATTGGATTGAATTATCTGATAGAGCTCTGTCACAGATTTTCCTATGTTAATATAGAAATGACTAAACACTTAAAGTGGTTGTAAACCCTTTACAGCCACTTTAGCCTACAGGTAAGCCTATAATAAGACTTACCTGTAGGTTCCGTGAATATCTCCTAAACTTGCACAGTTTAGGAGATATACACTGTATCGGCATGTGCACCTGGCCATTTCACCACTAGCATCGTGTAGTGACTGGCAGCTCCCATGCGCACGCACGGGAGTGAGGTCGCATGACTCCGGCCAGTCACAGTGCAGGAATCCGCGGCCCGGGAAGGAAGAGGGGCAGTCATGGATGTGGCCTGCTCCAGAGACAGTGCAGGCTTCAAATGCAGGTAAGTGACACCTAATAGGCTAGTATGCGATGGGTACTAGCCCATTATGCTTTTACTTTGCAGGATAATAAAGAGGAAGTAAAACCCATCAGGATTTACTTCCTCTTTAAAGAAACCAATTAAGTGTAGCAATAGTAATGGGAGGGGCAGTCTAAGATATGGGTCTTCTGCCGACTTCCCTTGGGGCCCTTTAAGATGTTGGTGCACTTGGTGAAATCCCTTTTAGGAGCCTGCAGGCAGTGGGCACCAGCTTGTTTCAGCATAGTTCTTGGTGGCTGCAATTTGGTACGGGTGCAGTTCAATATTCCTGCAACTCAGACTCTTTGGGAGGGGTATAGTGTGTTATTAATTATGAAAGAACTGGGTTAAGTTGAGTGTAGGAGGGTTCTGAGACCTAAATGTCCTGCTCTCAGTGTCTCTGGTATGTAACAATGGAAAGAATCGTGGGCTTGTGGCCCTCTCTTCGACTCCTGGGCTTAGCAGTCTCCTCTCAAGGTGAAAGGGACCCCCTTAGTTCCATTATGTCCAGTGATCTGTAGCAGTGAGCGTTAGTATGCTTGGGTCTCCCGGTGGTAAGATGTGGGCAAGGCTGCTGGAAATCCATCCAAAGTGAGGGAATACCTGGTTGCCACCAGGGTCACCAGAACTAGTGTCCTCATCAGAAGATTTCCCCACTATTCCTGTTCTTGTGACAACCCAAAATTGGAGGTTTTCTTTCACTTCCACTCTTTTTCATATTTCTCTACCTTGACCAATCAACAACTAGATGTGGCAGCGTCCTGAGTTCTCCTCTTCTGGTTGCACTGTACACTGCAGAGTAAAGAGGCATCTGAATGAGAATTATTTTATTATTCCTGCCTTGGATATCTACTACTGCCAGAGAAAGCCCAAGGCTGCACTGCTGATTAAATTGTTTTACTATGGAGATGTTAACCCACTTGTTGGTATTCACTTCATCTGAAACACACAGAAATCAATGTGCTGATAATTAAATAATATTTAAGCAGTAGATTCACTTTTAAGCAGCAAATATACTTAATTTCCCTTGAGCCTGAGTATTAAAGTGACTCTTTCATATAGAACATGGCAATTTGTGGCCCCCCAGAAAGAGAGGAACTACAAATCTCAAGATGTCTTAAAAATGAGTGCCTTGCAGTAGGCTTGGCTGGATTCTGTAGTCCTTAGGAGCTAAAGGACAGCAGAGTATTCATACTAATTAAAGTGGATGTAAACCTTCACATATACCCGGTGAAGTGAACAGATTCAGGTGATACACAGAGATTAAACAAATCTCCCTACATAAGTTTTACATGTATATCTGCTCTCTTCAGCTTTATATATTCTTTAGAAAGTTCACATCATGTTAGAGATTTCCTCTTCCTGTTCAGCACTGGGAGTGGGTTCTTGGCATTCAGCCAGGACAGTTGATTGGAGGAAAGGCACACACCTCCACTCCACATATAGATCTCCGGTCTCCACTCCACATAGGCAGAGACATGCAGAGCTGCCCTGTGAATAGATCAGATCTTTGCTAATCTATTTATAGCACACAAAGTTCAGCCTGATTTTATCAAAGTTGTTGGGGGAATTTGTCAGAAGTTATCATGCACAAATGGAGCAGGAGATAGCCACGGGACTTAGGGCTTTGAAGAGAGATAAGAAAACACTGCATAAATATGTGCCCAGCTCATATTTCATGATTCAGGTTTATATCCACTTTAAAAAATAGTATTTGGTTACACGCATCAATAATGCTGGGAGGTATAAAATATTGTAAATAATTCCTTTAAAGCCCAGAAAGCAAACTTCTAGGGTATCAGTTAAAAAGGACCTCCTGGCAAAAAGCTAAATACCTGAATCAAATACATATATGAGATGCTTTGCACACTAAAATAATTTGTATTTTTTTCCATCAAGTTCTGTCACACAGCACAGTTTTGTCTTCCAAGGATGAAGACCTGGTTTTCTCTGCTGCAGTTTCCCTTTCACTTACAAGTATCCTCTCCACCCGCACCCTGTCAATGCAAAGTTAGGCCCCATGCACAATGATGAGGCTCTTCTGAACCCTTTTCTCCTGGCAGGAGAAAATCAGCTTCAAAAATGTGCCTAAAGCTGGGTTCACACCTATGTGAATTGGATTCGGATTACACCTCATCCAATTCGCAGGACACTTGAAAACACATTGTTTTCAATGCGTCCAGTTCTCATAGGTGCGGTGCATTATCAGTCCACATTGCACAGAAAACGGTGCGTTTTCTGTGCAGTGCGTTGCGAATTCCCAGCCCATTATGTTCAATGGGAACGCATTTTTGAGCTGCAGTGTGCATGAGGCCTAAGTCCTTTGAAATTGTGCGATTTCATCTGAAATTACACGATTTCAAAGCCGCATGTTAGTGCGACTTCAGGTGCCACTTGGGAGACATCTGTGTGGCTTCATGCACAGACGTCTATTCAAATCACACCTAAAATCGGCAAAAGTAGTGCAAGGACGCAAAGTGGGCATCGCACCGAACAGTGCCATTGCTGACAATAGAATGAGACATGAAAAGCAATTTGACCTGTCAAATCGCATGACAAGTTGCTCCGGTCTGAATAGGGGCTAAGAGAAAAAAAAAACACACTGATATGCTAATTTCTTTGTCACTATGCCCCCCGCTCCTATCAGCATACTGCTTGCATTACAACACACCTGATTGGCTCATTGTGCTGCTCCACCCTCAACTTCTTGAGCTCTGCTGTACATGAACTGCAAGAGGCTGATAAGTCAATTAAGATATTTACACTAAAAATAAAGATTACTAAACTGTAATAATTTGTGTCTTTTATGTCAGCATGGAGTGATAACTACAAAAGAGTGGTTGGTAAACAAACAGGCCATAAGTTTAGCATGCTGGCGATTGTCTACGAGGGAATTGTGCATGGCAGTGACAGACTTGATACAATATTTATCTCTAACTAATAATACAATGGATTGTTCACAGCAAAGCATGAATTATTGAAATGTTTATTGTAGACGCACCAGTAATTACCACTGCAGCTTCCCTTTAAAGCTAGTCAGATATATAAACTATGGCTTGACTTGATGCTGAGTTGGCAGTCAGTGAAGATTGTACAGGGTTTGTATGGAGACTCATGCTGCATTTGTACTTATGTCTGTGGAATATACGTATTTACTATCAAAGAATACAATTACTGGCCTGTAAGGTCAATTCAAAGTCTCCTTTGGGAAATCCAGAGAGGTTACTCCTGATCAGGTATATAAGGCTAACTGTATGAGTTGCTACCTCACTAACAACAACCTTCTCGATCCCCTACAATCCGGCTTCCGCCCACAACATTCAACTGAAACTGCCCTACTAAAACTCACCAACGACCTGCTAACTGCTAAAACCAATGGCCAATACTCCATACTCATACTCTTGAACCTCGTACACATGGTGTGACGGTCATACGACCGAATGGCCCAAATCGTATGTTGGCTGTTGTATCTGACATACTGACATGCACTAAGCTATCATACAACCAAGCCGAACGTAGTGACTAGAGTTGAGCGAACCTCTGGAAGTTCGGGTTCTGCTGGTCCGTCCGAACTTCGGGACAAAGTCCGGGTCCGGATGGAACCCGAACGATCGCACGGACAACGAACCCCATTGAAATCAATGGGGACCCGAACTTTTAGGCACAAAAATGGCTGTAGCAAAGTCCTGGAAAGCCCCAGAGGGCTGCAAAAGGAAGTAAAATGGGGGTAAGGGTAGGGCAAGTGCCCTACAAAAAAAAATGGGGACAGGGAAATAACTTTAAATATTTAAAAAAAAATAAAAACAAAAAAAAGCAAAAATGGAGGTGAATGTGGATCATCTTCAAACTGTGTCTGAAAAGTATTAATTAACGGTAGAAACCATATAACTGTTCCAAAATCATCTTCAAACTAGGGCAAGTGCCCTACAAATAAATGGGGATAGGGAAAATAAATTAAAATCAAGTAAAAAAATGGGAAGGGGG
>BLSH010542214.1:400915-414431 GCA_018402905.1 Glandirana rugosa
CTTCACCCCGTGCGGTCTCCATCTGGAGTACCGGAGGTCTAAGTTAGTGTTCCATGTCTGAAAACACACGTCTACTTCTCTAGTGCCTGTATGTCCATCGTGGGACCCCAGCCATAGCAGACGACATGCAGAAAGGAGGAGACTTCGAAGACGGCGCCCAAGACGTATCCTATCTTCGTCTCCCTTAGGGCTGTTAGGACCATCGAGGCCTAACCGGAGCCGCAGGAACCATGCGGCTACACCATACCTACCACCGTCTACAGAGCACCGCAGAAGGTGAAACGCTTCTGGATGACAGAGTCCCTGGGTAGAACGTGGGACGAAATGGGAGTCCCTCAACACCTGGGACTCAATAGCCAAGCCATCAAAGCCAGCGAGGGTAAAGCAGGGTGCAAGATGGGTCCCTGAGACAGTAGGTCTTCGCAAAGTGGAAGACGCCACGAGACATCTGCCACCATCCATACCACATCGGCGTACCAAGGACGCCGAGGCCAATCCGGAGCTACCAGGATTGTCGGGATTCCCTCTGCTTCTATCCTATGCAGAACCCGCGGCAGAAGCTTCAGAGGAGGAAAGACGTACAGCAGACGATACCGACCCCAGGGTGCTACCTGTATGTCCGTGATCTCTTCATCTGCACACAAAAGTCTGTACCTTGTGATTGAATCTGGAGGCCATGAGGTCTACCTCTGGCGTGCCCCACTTCAGGCAAACCTATCGGAACACTTCTGGATGTAGGGACCATTCCCCCTGTTCCAGAGTCCGGCGGCTGAGAAAGTCCTCCTGCCAGTTTTCCACGCCTGGAATGTAGATTGCAGAGAGAGCTGGCGCGTGAAGTTCTGCCCATCGCAGGATCAGAGCCGCCTCCGCGGCTGCTGCCGAGCTTCTTGTTCTGCCCTGATGGTTCACATATGCCACAGCCGTGGCATTGTCCGACTGAACCCAAACAGGGAGGCCTCGCAGCCTTGCCGACCAACGGGACAGACAAAGTATGATCGCTCTCAATTCCAGTACATTTATCGGAAGACAAGCTTCCTGAGCTGACCAATGGCCCTGGGCAGAAAACTGACCCAGGACCCCTCCCTAGCCTGATAGGCTGGCATCAGTTGTTACTATCGACCAATTGAGGGGGAGGAAACATTTTCCCAATTTTAGGGCTGGAGCCCAAATCCACCAAACCAAGGATCCCCGGGACTGATGATCCAACCTCATCAGTCTGTCTAGGGATAGGGGAGATTTGTCCCATTGCGACAAAATCGCCTTCTGCAGGAGCCGAGTGTGACTCTGGGCGTAAGGTAATGATTCGAAAGCCGACACCATGAGCCCCAACACTCGCATACAGAACCGTAAGGAGGACCACTGGCGTGATAACAGGGTTTGCACTGCTGCCTGAAGTGTCACCCCACCGGCCGGCTACCTCAGGAGCTGCCCCTCTCCACGCCCCTAGGATGGAAGAGGGGTCCACTCACCGATCCGACGGGCACAGCGGGTAGCCACCCGGAGCAGACTATCCTCCCCACGGAGAGGGATGCTGCTGGCCAGGCCACTGGACAGGAACAAACCAGTCACTGGGCACAAGTGGGAACAGCCACTGGCAGCCCGCACGGAATGGGCCCTATGCGGCGTGTCCCCGCCAAGGCTAAGGGTAGCTCGCACAGATGTTGGCTGGACTGGGGAAAGTTTTTGGATTCTAGATATCCTCTATACCACCAGCCGGCTTCTTGATAGCAGTCTTCATCAGAAAAAAAACTCAGAAGAACGCAGATCCCATAGGGAACCAGGTCTGACTCCTTGCACTAGGCAATAAAAACTGATATGCTATTGTCTCGCAGGGGGTTATATGCTAAGGCGAGGACGGCCCCCTGGGAGAGGCCAACCTATGCTTTTGTTTTATTTTGCCTAGTCTACTCCTAGTGATATGAGCATAACCCCACTTGTCTAATGAAGGGCTGCGTCTGTCAGTGAACATAAGAGTTAAGGGGAAGGAGGAGAGTGGAGAAGAAACAAGGGGGTGGTGATGGGATGTGGGTAGGTCAGCGGTTGAAGCCATGCACATATGTCCCAAGGAACAATAAACATTGGGTAATCACAACTGTGTACATTCATGTAATATACGCAGCTAGGCATAATGAGTCAGTTAGGGAGCCAATAGAAGATAGTCCTCAGATGTTTTAAGCTTTGTCCAACAAGGCCATGTGGCAGAGTGAAGAGTAGAAGAGTTGCACAGGTTGCAAGTAAGTTCTTCCAAGAGCACGGTGTGGTCTACTTAGTTTAGTAGTCTTCAGTGCTGTGATAATTCCAGTGCTGTCAAGTTCCCCATATTCAAAATGTAAATTTAAATGTTTTTTACTTTATGAAAACAAGAAACTCTTAACATTTATGACAGGCACCCTGGGGTAAACATATAAGGAGCAACATTCAGAACTCCCTTAACCAAATGTTGAATTGACATGCAAAGCTTTAGCATTACTGATTGTGCTGAAGTTGCCTGCCCCATCTGTGTCCCACTCATTCCTATAAGCTAGTGTGACAGCTCATCATGGTGAGGGGTCAATAGGAAAGTGTGTGTTGGAGAAGGGCAGGGAAGCTCTGCCACTATGGGGTTGATTTAATAAAGACAAATAGACTGTGCACTTTGCAAAGTACAGTTGCCCTCTTTTTTTATTCATTTTTCTTGCATGTGGTTGGGTATTCTTTGCAAAGTGAAGTGTAGCCAATGGCCCCCTTAGGGGTGGCTGGTAGTTGTGGTTCACCTGTCTCTCTGCCCTCTACCACACAATTTTCCTCACATCCGGAGTCATGGAACAGGCCAGTACTTTGTTTTGTTGTTTTATTGAGGGGATAAACTTGGATGGGGTAGGGATTGCTGTGGGATGCCCAGTAAATTGATGAACAGGACTGTTCTATATACACCAACAGTACATGCACTCCTCTTTCTCCAGCACTGACACTAGCTGACTGTTCCACTCCTTACTTGTCTCCTGCACACTACTTGTTCTTCCAGGCCTGAAAGGCAATTTATCAGGCCTCCATGACACTCCTCCCTCTACTGCAGCTAGCACATGGTGAGGCCTGCTCTTCTGCTAGCAGGACCTCCAGACCACCTATTACAGGTAAGGGCCAAGGGCTCCCAGTTGGGAAGCCACGGGCCCTCAAAGTGTAGCTAAGTATGTTGGTGAATGAACTACTACTCCCAGCCCATCCTCTTCCAGGCCACAGTGGTCTACCTCTCTGTCCAGTGACACTCCTTCCCCTGACTGGCTCCTCCGACCTCCACAGACTGTCCACTGTCTCTTCCCAGCCTGCTCCAGACACTGGTGGATCCTTTAAAGAGTCTTTTATGTAGCTTCTCTGCTGCTCTCCTGTTTCCTTGGGCTGCTCCAAGAACCAACTCCACTCCTGGCTGCACCCGAACCTCCAGGCCTCAAGGTCACCCCCCCCAGACTGGGGGCTCCCTCCTGGGTGAAGCCTCCACAGCACTTGTTACATCCCCACCCTTCCACCCGACACTCTCCTCCCCCCACTGGGCTATCCCAGGGTATTTAAGGAGGCCTGCCCCCTGCCAATCCAGATTGGTCAGGGCTCCTTAGAACACCCAGATGATTACATCTCCCCTCAAGCCTCTCCCTCCAGAATGTTCCAATCCCTTCTGGAAAGAAGTAGGAGGATCGGATGACAACATCTAGGAAATGGCCAGTCCTACCTGAGCCACTCCCAGCCCAGAAATCAAAAACAATCAGGCCTGCTCTCAGTCAGGCCTGACTAAATTTCACCTCACCTAACAAAAACTCCACACTCTAGCTCCCACCTACCAGGAGGCACTACAGAAGCTTTACCTCATTTACTGAGCTCTGGAGCAACTGCACTTGCAGAGTGCAACTGCACTTTGCAAAGTGCACAGTCTGTTTGCTGTTAGTAAATCAACCCCTACATGTGTAGTGCAGGAGCTATACGTTTCAGAATAGCCTAACATTTGGGATAGGCAGTGGGGATTGAAAGTAGCTGTAGATAATGTGCAGTATGCCAACCATCCCTTTCAACAGAGATCACACAACCACATGCCTAGGCTTTTAATTATGTTAGCAGCACTAGGAAAAGTCGGGAACACCAACACTGACAGGAAATGTGAGTTTGTCCAGGTCTTCTTTTCATATATATTCTATAAAGACTATTACCATAGAAGTTAAAGTCTACAAAAGGACCACTATACACCTCCACACAAACATAAATTCATAACATGCACCATCTGAAAGAGTCACCAACGTCCACAAAACTGTATGTGAAGTACCAACACCAGTAAAAAAACTCAAGGACATCTGATTGGTGTCTTAATTTCCACCTTCATAAAGGGTTACTGTGCTGGTCTGCATAGTTGGATTCCAGCATGAGCACATGCATATACTATTGTGTATGGAATCAGGAATGGGCATACACCTCTGCTTGTGCACTTATTGCTCACAGTGAAGCCAAACAGGTTTTTTTCTAAATCCTGCCAGGCCTCAGTAATGAAAGGTCTTCCTGCAACCTGACTCCGTTGATTCCTGTTACTGACCCAGCTAGTTCATAGACCCATCTATGACCCTGTATCCGTGTCTTGTTTGCTCAACTGTTTTTATACTGACCCAGTTTGTTTCACCAACTACGATTTCTGCTTGATGCTCTGGTTCCTTGCTGTCCACAAGGTACTGGTTGACATCCCCTCCATCAATCCGACCACTAATTACAGCAACCTCAAAATCCAGTGAAGGCAACATCGCACACTCATGCCACTCCGTCCTTACATGCCTTGTCTTTCTACCCAGGGGCGCTTTGATGTGAACAGTATTGGAGGCCACCCTCAGGCTCTTATCCATGTACCTGACAGAGTCATGTACAATAATCTCTGGAAAATCTAGAAATAATTCTAGCTGACAGTGGCAGCTGGAGTCATCCAGGCCCGCACTGACCCCATCTAGTCTCCGAATGGGCAGTGCTCCTACTGGTTGCAGGCGGGTGTCTCCTTCTCCTCTGCATCCCTCCTTCTCCTAGGTGTCCAATTGGATTGCCTGTCCTTTCAGACGGGTCTCAGACCCACTTCCTGATTGGCCGGGAGGAGGATCAGTGTGAGAATAGCGAATATTAATTACCCTTTTTTTAACCACCTCCCACCCGGCCACTGTAGAACGAGTGCTGCGGCTCGATCCTGTGATCATGATAATCACAGGATCCGGCCGAGCACAGATCAGGATATGGGCACTGTGATTGGCCCTCCCGATCACGTGATGGCTGTGTCCAATCACAGCCATCACAATGTAAACAGACAGTTCTCCCCCTGTCCCCATACACGTCAGTGTCCCCATAAAACAGTCCCCAAAACATCTGTATGTCCCCCATCACATCTGTCACAGTCCCCAAAACATCTGTATGTCCCCGTCACATCTGTCACCATACACAAAACATCTGTCCCCATCACATCTGTCACAATCCCCAAAACTTCTGTATGTCCCACATCACATCTGTCACAGTGCACAAAACATCTGTCTGTCCCCCATCACATCTGTCAGAGTCCCCAAAACATCTGTATGTCCCCCATCACATCTGTCACAGTCCCCAAAACTTCTGTATGTCCCCCGTCACATCTGCCACAGTGCACAAAACATCGGTCTGTCCCCCATCACATCTGTCACAGTGCACAAAACATCTGTCTGTCCCCCATCACATCAGTCACAGTCCCCAAAACATCTTTATGTCCCCATCACATCTGTCACAGTGCACAAAACATCTGTCTGTCCCCATCACATCTGTCACCGTGCACAAAACATCTGTATGTCCCCGTCACATCTGTCACAGTACACAAAACATCTGTCTGTCCCCCATCACAGCCAACACCAAATAAACCCCGATTTGGGTTATTTTTACCAAAGAAATGTAGCAGTATCATTTTTGGTCAAAATTTATGAAGAGAAATTACTTATTTGCTAAATTTTATAACAGAAACAATGAAAAAATTACAAAGAAAAATGCATTGTTTTTGAAGATTTTCGGTCCTTTTTAATTTGTAGCGCAAAAAATAAAAAAAACCCAGAGGTGATTAAATACCACCAAAATAAAGCTCTATGTGTGTGAAAAAAGTTCTATACAAATCTATGGGAATGCAAATTCCGCTTCAAGCAGGTCAAAAGGTGGTAAACTGCACCTCAAATACATCTATCAATGAATGCTGAATGATGTCATAAGCTTCTCAAATTAATGCTAACTTGATGCCAGCAACACAAGCCCAAATCAATGCAGAATCTTACAATGGGCTAGTTGAAATTAAAGCAGAATTGAACCCCCCAAAATACTCATCTCCACCTCCCAGCAATGTGGCGGTTACATCCCTCTCTGGCCACTGTCATTTTCCCTACTTCTGGGTGCTGGGTTTTCAGCCTCTTGATTGGCCAGTGGATAAATTACATCATCCTGCATATGTACATGGAAGTCAGTGCTGGGAATGCATACTGACCTGAGCATGCTCAATGTACATTCAGTGGAAGACATAGCATATTTCTTGTGTAATAAAGAGCTGCTTGTTTACTTTTTTTTTACAAGTTAAGTTTAGTTCCACTTGAATTAAAATGTTACTTTGTACATTACAAGTATATTCTGAAGATGAATGACAGTTGAACTATGTCTTCCACAGCCTCACCTGCTGGTGACGCCATGATAAAAGGCATGCTGTATGGAGGCACTGAAGACTACAAGATAAACTTCAAATACTTTAAAAACAATCCTCATTTAAAAAAGTGAGCGCAGAGTATACTTACCTAACTTCCCACTTCACAGCATTGTGTTTACTACTGAATTTCATATATCTCTAAAACATAAGATACATTTGTTTTACAAATATATACAAATATTTAAGTTAATATTTTTAATATCTCATTAAAATGAAGCCAATCATATGTAATTAAAACCCAGCATTATTATGCAGAAGAATGCCATTTACCTTGGCAAACCAGCTCCCGGCTCCTGACAGTGAAATCATAATGTGACGAAGTAATCATTGGCTAGTCGTGATCTAATTAGTTCCCAGCAGAGTTTTTTGCCAGTTTTTTTGCAAGTAAATGAAAATCTGGGCTTGGTGATCCTAATTATCGCGTGACCCAGCCATAATCAGAACACATTTTACATGAAGGAGCAGATGGAATGGCAAGTCTCTATTAGATTAAATCCAATTAATTTTATTTTCTTTCTATAGCCCGCTATGAAAAAGGTGAGCCAAAAAATTGCAATACAAGTTGACATTTCTGTAAAATTTCATGGTGTTTATCATACAAGATGAGTGCTATGACTTGTGCTATTGAAATGATTAAGTTACACTTAAAATAATAGTACATGCTGAGTGCAGAACCTCAATTTGGTGTCTATGGTCATAATTAAACCTACCTTGGGAATAGTCACTGGAGATAAAGGTTGGAGCCTTATCAGTTGCTGTGGGACAACCCAGGTAGTTATCATAAAGCTGCCCACCCATGTTACAATATGACTTTACAATCCCCTTTATATTTGTCATATAAACTAAATTGACACTGATCTTATGTTCCATTTATATTTGTCAAAACTGTACATTTTCGGGACCTACCTGATTATATATAAACTAAATGGCCACTGATCTTATGCTCCATTTATATACTGTATGTATTAATCTAAGTTACTTTTTTATAGCAAATGTGATGGAAACTTTGTTTTCATGGACACACGGCATTATTTGGTTTACTGTACAATGAATCATTCAAAGCATCTGAATGCATCTCTGTAGACAAGGGTCCTTACAACCCTGTGCCTGTTCATAAACCACATTCATATAAAACTAATGTTGGTTGTCTTTGTCATGGAAGATCCACTGATGCACTTGATACCTTTAAAAAGCCAACAGGAGACTGAATCCTGCTTAAAGATATCCAAATATTGGCCTTGTGCCTGTGAAGGTTCTCACTCTTCCAGGTCATGATGAAACTCATAGGTGTCACATTCAGATGGGCTTGTTCTACAATGTTGAAAACATTTTGCCACTCATCCATCCAAGCAGGTTTTTCAAAAAAGAGTGTCAGGAGCACTGGAACTGAGGAAGCCACTTAAATGTATTTACCTTGGAAGTAGATGTGGCGCCCTCCTCTAGTTAGCAGCGATTGATTGTTTTTCTCTATTCAGGGTTTCCAGAGCTGAGAGTTTGATTCCTCCCACCTGCCTCTGAAATAAATTTACAGCCACTCACAAGGAGAAAAGGTAGAGAAAGCATTCATAGTGTAATAATATCCAGCAACATCTGACCCCTGATGACGTAAGGTGTTGCTGATGAAACATGTTGGGCGGGGCTTCTGGGACATGTGATCTCTGGTCGTTGGAGCGCAGGTGGAGTGCAAACCGGTTCTTTCAGTTTCCATTTTAATGCTGATATATGCCTGAGTATTTTCACATTGATGTAAGTGCATTTTTAATAGAACTGGATATTACTACGCTATGAGAGGGTCTCTACCTATTCCCCTTGCAAGTGAGGTCTGTACAGAGCCTCTTAAAGGTGCAGGAATACTATCAAGTACATGGTGAGATCCAGTCGTCCATGTACAGGATACCATCAGCCGAACTTAATAGATGCATGAAATACCTGTTGGGGATATTTCAAGCAAGTTGTGACCTTCTTTGAGAGAGGTCATATGTTTTTGGCGAGTGCGGTGTGCTTCTACTGGGAAAAGGAGCAAGAGCACTATTATCCTTGGTGTCACTTTCCTACACCATTGGATGCATTTATTTGCACTGAACAATTTAATTAGCACTGCATGCTATGCGCTTTTTGCACAATTGTTTATTTGATAGTATCTATGTTCACAGTCTAGTCTAGTTTTATTCATTTACACTCCTGGAATTGTCAACTGTAGCCCTTACCTACGCATTTCATCACTGGGTAACATGGCTTCCTCAGGACCCAGTGAGGAAACAGATAGGGTCCAGGCTACAGTTGGATGACGTCATCACACTCAGATTACAGAGATTCCCGAGATACTGGTATTTGAGCATTAAAAGCACAGAGTGACTATAGAAGTGATTTAGATCTACTATACTGGATATATGATGTGTCTGATAATAAAGTGGTTAATGTGAGTGGCATTTTAAAGTAGGTTTGGGAGCAAATAAAGTGTTTTAAAGGATAAAGCCCTATGTGGAATATGTTTCCTTTTCATGTGATGACGTGGAGGAGATGAGCAGAGATCGGGAGTAGAAAGAGCAAGTGGCCTGATTTCATTTATAGGAAAATAACATCCTGTAAACCTTAATAAAGACTTTTACCATATTTTACCAGATGAGCGCACATCTGAAGGGGGTGCGGCTTCACAGGTGGTGGTGGGAGTTTAATAAATGCAAGAATTCACATTTATATTTATTCCTATCTTTGATTGCCTGTAAATGTTTAATAAATGTGAGTAGTGGTGTGAAGTAATGTTAAAGAATTCATTGGTGTAAAAACGGTAAAGCACTATTATGGTTTACTTTTGCATATCATTGAGAGAAAAGATGGAGATGAAGGCTTCTTAATGGGGAAGTACCATCAATTGGATTTGAGGCTCAGTCCAGGCTCAATGAGTTTTGCCGCCTACAGCATCATCAGAAAGCATAACCCCAGCTTCCTGATGAGACTGTGGGCAGCAAAACGCATTGAGGTGGGGACACATCACGTCCAGTTAATGAGGCTCAGCCAGTGTAATGCATGCCGAGCCGCCATTTTGTTGGTGGGCTAGGACGGTGAAATGGAGTTTGAAATACACTGTTGAATCCTGTTAGTGCCAACTGGGCACAATGAAATGTGAGTGGATAATTGTATACTTTCTGTGGACAATGAAATTTTAATAAACGGGTTGCACTATGATCTTGCTGTTTGCAGTTTACTTTTATATATATGAGGATCTGCAGAGGAAATTAGTATATACTGATCTCACCTGCTGCCCAAGTCTAAGGCTCCCAAAAAAGCATTACTAGACCCAAGTCATTTGGGTCAAAGGATCTGGTGAGTCTGAATTACACAGGGGGATGGGGTGTATGGAGGAGCACTGAGTGGAGACAGGCTGTCTCTTTTGCAAAAGTGTTGAGCACGCTGGATAAACACATTGTACATGGACTTTGGCACTGTATTAGATGAGCATTTTTTATTGAAGGATTTTATGTATCCTGTGACGTTATGTGAGGCACCACAATGGACGGGCAATACTTGTCACCTTGCATGCGATCATTTTTAGGTGACTAGCGGGAGTCTGACCCGGGTTTTGCCAGCCACTGTTATACAAGCTGTACACTCACTACCTTACATTGTAGCAAAGTGACATTTCTTCAGTGTTGTCACATGAAAAGATATAATAAAATATTTACAAAAATGTGAGGGGTGTACTCACTTTTGTGAGATACTGTATATATATATATTGTGACGTTATGCGAGGCACCACAATGGACGGGCGCATTCGATAATTTTTAGACAACTAGCGAGAGTCCGACCCGGGTTTTGCTGGCCACCGTGACAGACCTGATTCCAGCC
This sequence comes from Glandirana rugosa, assembly GCA_018402905.1. Classification (NCBI taxonomy): domain Eukaryota; kingdom Metazoa; phylum Chordata; class Amphibia; order Anura; family Ranidae; genus Glandirana; species Glandirana rugosa. The sequence goes on from BLSH010542214.1 coordinate 411,459, forward strand.
TGGACTTTCTGGTCCACTGAAACCCATCTCCACCTGCATTTTAATGATCAGGAAGAGATCTCACTAGAGCTTGATGCTGGATCTCAGAGGGAGAAAGCTGAGAGAGCTCTGTGTGCTAAATTGGACTCTATAAACAAGGTTTGCAATGTGCTTATGCTTTGTGGGTGTTGGGGACAGCCCCACATTGTATAGAGAGGAATCGCTTTGTTTATTGTAGTGCCAGACAGCGAGGTTTTGTTTTCAGTTTATGTTTTGATCTTGCAAACCATAACTCGCCAGACTTTAAAGAAACTGACATCCATGTTAAATTTTTTACCCTGAAAAGTGACCCCCACGAGCTAATCTACCACAATCCATAATCTATAGCACAATTTTTTGGATATCATTATTTTTATTATCATGATTATTTGGGCACATTTGTAAAAGGGTAGTTTCTATCACATATATTCATATGTTAAGGGAGTTTGTGTATATATCATTCATTAACACCTATCGCTTTTCGTGTTGGTTTTTTTGTAGGTTGAAGCTGCTTTTACCTGAGTAACTTAGCGCTAGTATGCTACCCCGCTAAACCGTACATAGAAAATAAACCAAGCAACTTTTGGTAGGTTAGATGGATGTATTAAAGTAATGCAGTCAAACAATGCATGCATCAATGAACAGGCAATCTAACAGGTCTAAAGGTGCTGTGCCAGATAAATGAACACTGATGTATAAACTGGCAAAACCAAACTACAGCAATGTTATAAGTGGTACAAACAGGGTTAAATTATTATAAACTAAACCTAGAAAATAAAGGTACTTGTGTGCACACCATGCATACAGCATGAACAGTGGGTGGGCATTTACAATCCTGAAAAAGTGGTACTCCTGCATGTATTTGCATGTACCTGGTGCTTAATTGTCTGCATTGGCTGGTTTTCTTTGGGGTCCTTCTGTGGGTGGTGCATGTATAGATGTCCCTTTAAGAGTGTGTTATTAAATGGCCAATGGGCTACTACTGTAAGTAAAGAGAAGTCTATGTTGCATTATTTGTGTTTATAGTAAAGGGTTAAGTGTTGTATTTCTGTTCACCACTCCTGGCATGTGACAGATCTGGTACTATAGGCATGGCGAGCAGCTATTCCAGAAGTCCCAGTCCTCATAATTGGTCCCTCACTGGCTCGGCCTCTCAGCTCTGGTGTAGATACTCGCAAAGCAGCAGAGCTCAAGGCACAGCAACCCTCTGTGGCTCAGTACTCAGGCTCTACGGCACAGGTGTCAAACTGGTGGCCCTCTAGTTGTTAGGGAACTACAAGTCCCATGAGGCATTGCAAGGCTGACAGTTAAAATCATGATGCCCACAGGGCAGAGGCATGATGGGACTTGTAGTTCCACAAGATCTGGAGGGCTGCCAGTTTGACACCCCTGCTCTACGGGTACTCACAAAGGCTCGGTCTCTCACAGGCTCAGTCTCTAAGCTCCGCAGAGCACAGACTCCAGCAGCAGGTCTGCACTTTACTGATCCCTGCACTGGTCTGCCCTGCTCTCTGCAGATTTGTTGCTGTTCTCTCTTCCTCTGTGTCCAGGGAATTGTGGGTATTGTAGTTCTTCAGTCATTCAATTGTATTGTGCAGCACCCCTTTAAGAACTACAGTTCCCATGATCCGTGCCATCTGCATAGCAAGTCCTCTCCCCACCTCTGATTTCTTCCAGCTCTCCTTCTCCCTGATACTCCCTGAAGAGGAGGATCATAGCTGCTCTGTACAAATCTATTGCACAGAGCAAGTAAGTATAGTATGTTTATCATTTAAAAAAAAATTCCTTCAGAATCATTTTAACTGCGTCCCACCCATCCAAAAAATCCAACCGCTGTGGGTAAAGCGATGTACTCTCGCGCCGCTACCTACTTCCGGGTTTAGGGCAAGCGCATGCGCTCCCCTGCCCGGCTCCCACTGTGATTCATGGCTGGGACCTGCTAATCCCCTGTGTGAGCCCAGAGCTCTGTGCTGGTAAAAAATACAGAGCTCTGTATAGAGGGAGCGATCTGTCAACAAAGCGGGGATGAGCAACTGAGAAATCTTTAGTAAAAAGCAACAAACATTAAACACATCAAAAATACAGTAGTTAGACACACTTTTAACCCATTGATCACCCTAGATGTTAACCCCTCCCCAGCCAGTGTCCTAAGTACAGTGACAGTGTATAGTATTATCACTTATCACTGTATTAATGTCACCGGTGAGGTCAGTGGCAGTTAGTGAGTTCCCCCCCAGTATCAGTTAGTGTCAGATTTCCCACCACACTATCACTGAACGCCGCCATTAGTAGTATAAAGACAAAAAAAAATTAAAATTTCAGTATATACAGTATATAATAGTTTGTAGGCACTATAACTTCATGAAAACCAATCAATATACACTTATTGGGGTTTTCATTTTTAATCAAAAACATGTAGCAGAATACATTTTGGTCAAAATTTATGAAGAAATTCGTTTTTTTTAAATAAAAATTTACTGAATATGTTTTATAGCAGAAAGTAAAAAATATTGATTTTCTTTCAAAAGTTTTGGTCTTTTTTCATTTATATCACAAAAAAAAAATGTAGCCACCGCCCCCCCTCAAAAAAAATCTGCATGCTTACCCCCTAAACATAAATGACCCCACCTCCCAGTACAAATCCGCCCCCCTGCTGAAATCCCCCCTCCCAGCACAAATTTTTGTTCCCATCCTATCCTCCAAATCCCCCCCAGCACAAATGCTTCCCCCAAAAAATAAATCACCTCTCCTAGCGCAAATCCTCTACCCCTCAAAATTGCTCTCCTAGTACACATCACCTACCCCCCACCTAAAATTTCCTCCTCTTAGCACAAATTCATCCCTACTAGCACAAATCGTCCCCCTCCCAAAACAAATTTCCCCTCCTAGAACAATTACCCTCCCCCCTCTACCATATCACCTCTTCAATCACTAACCCCCCAAAGCCCCCCTCCT
>BLSH010542214.1:420485-431658 GCA_018402905.1 Glandirana rugosa
CCTGGAGGGCTCACATGGACGGAGGATTTGAATAGCATGCCTCAGCTAAAGATATTGGTAGAAGCCTCTTGAGGGTAGCTGAAATTCAGCACATAGTTGTTCATAGGATTTTAGAATGGTTCCCCTATATATTTGTGAAAAGAACCAGACCCCTTTTTGTGTCCATGTGGAAAATCCCTGTAATTTATGTAACTCTGGGTAGTTTGGATTATTCCACATAGGAGTGAACCCAAGTGGGCCCTTAATAGACAAAGCCCCCCGAAAAGCCCCCCATACCCTTTTAAGGAGATCCGCTGTTGGGGAAGAGGCAGGTACACTCGGGAGGTCCATGTCCATATGGGAGCCAGCTGCAAGTGTATGATTGGACAAAGTCACCAGTTGTGCGGTGGGATTCATATTGTCATTACGACCCCATCCCACCCATTGCTGCTTTTGGGATGCAAAAAAATACATCCTAGGATGAGGTACAGCCAGCCCACCTTTGTCCTTCCCAAACTGCAGGGTATACAAGCTGATCCGAGCCCTTTTTCGCTTCCAGATGAGATCTTGCATCTGAGAGTCAACTCGCTTAAACCTTTTATTAGAAATCCAGATGGGTGAGTTTTGAAAAATGTAGAGAAGCTGTGGAGCCCATATCATTTTTATTAAATTCACCCCGCCCACCACCGAGAGTGGGAGTTTACGCCAGCTATGGCACTTTTCTCTCTGTTTATCTAACAATGGGCCCAGGTTTAACCAGAGATAGCTGGAGGGGTCTGGAGATACTACCACCCCTAGATAACGAAATAAGTTTGTGATGGTTATTTGGCCGGCCTCCACAGGCAAGGGTGTTACTATGGGATCTAGTGGCATAATAATAGATTTGGACCAATTGATGGTAAAGCCTGAGAACCTACCAAAGGCAATGATAGTCTCCATCAGTGTCTGTAGGGAGGTTGCAGTATCCCCCAGATAGAGCAGCGCGTCGTCTTCGTAGAGAGACACTTTTTCCTCTAGTGGGCCCCTGCAAAACCCCACAATTGGGGTTGTGTTTCAGATCAATATAGCCAGGGGTTCTACTGCCAGGGCGAATAACAATGGAGATAATGGGCATCCTTGGCGTGTGCCTCTGTGTAGAGAGAAGGTGGGGGAAAGGGCATTATTGATACGGAGCCTGGTCCTGGGCGCTAAGTAGAGGACCTGCACCCAAATTCATGAAATTTTCTCCTAGACTGAATCTAGATAGGATCTCCTACAGATAGAGCCACTCCACAATGTCGAAAGCCTTAGCGGCATCCATAGAATAGCCCTACCCCCAGGATTGTCCACTGGTATCTGTGGATATTATCAGCTGTGGAATGGGTGGGAATAAACCCAGATTGGTCTCGGTGAACCAATCTACCTATCACCTTAGAGAGCCTAATGACTAACACCCTAGCGAGGAGCTTGGCATCAGTATTTACCAAGGAGATAGGGCGGTAGGAGTCTGGGAGAAGTTTATGCCTCCCCAGTTTGGGGATCACTACAATCATGGCCTCTTGCATACTAGTAGGTAAACAACCCGTGTCAGCTGCCTCAGATATGGCCCGCAAAAGCTGCGGCAGTAAGATACCACTGTACCGTGAGTATACTTCAGACGGGAGGCCATCCGAGCCAGGGGATTTATGGGAAGGAGCAGCCATTAGGGCCTCTATCAGCTCTTCCATGGTAATCAGAGAGTTCAATAGAGTGCTCTCCTCCTTAGATACTTGGGGAAAGAGACAATTTTGTAAAAAGTCAGTTAGTGCAGATGAAGTAAACCGAGCTTTGGACTTGTTCAAGTCAGTATAAAATTGGTGAAAAACATAAAGTATATCAGCATTAGGAGTATTTATCTCTCCGGACATTAAACCTAAATGGCCTGTGTTCTCTCCCTCTTCAAAGTATCCCTGCTGAAGTAAATACATCATTTTTTCAGCTGCTGACAGTATGATGGAGTTATACAGAGATTGCGCTTCTGCCCATGACTCCTGGTTAAATTGCATAGGGTTAGCCACTAGTGCTTGCTCTCTAGCCTGTAAATCGTCATGTCTCAAAAATATGGAGGGTATTGCGCTATGAATAATAAGTGTACCAGCAGCAACATAAAGTGCGATAATATCACCAAATCAAATTGTAAACATAACAGTTGCGCTAAAACATTAAATAATTGCAAAATTAGGTGAATAGTGATCCAACTCAAAAGTCAAAGAGTGAAAATGTCCAAATAAATAAGTGAAATTGTCCAAATAAATAACCCCAAAAAAAGTGCTTGTGAATAGATATCCAAATATTCAAAGACAGGTTTGACACCAGAGCATAAATAATGGTAATCTTGTGATCCAGAAAGAGGCAGATAAAACCAGGAAAAAAGATGACAGTTCAGCATTCAGTATGATGAATGTGCAATATAATGTTCACTAATCAAGGTTCACCCGAAGTTATGTGGACCAACACCGGAGGTAGATGCACCCTTAGAGTCACTCAGAGGTACTCTTACCAGAAATAAACGACCTGTTATCGCTAACAGATCAAAAGCGTTAGCAGAAATAACCCTCTGCGGGGTGTCTGTGTGGTTGTACTCCTTCCTTCCAGTAGTCACAGCAATAAATCGGACTGCTCCTCTCCAGCCTCAACCATTAATCTCATCGCTCCATAATTCAAACATAAGTAAGCCGGGTTTGTATTAGACAAGTGCAGCACCTGAGAGTCAACAGATTGAAAAGCTGTTAAAATATCTTGTTCAATAGCCATGGGAAGAACTGCATAGTCGCAGTAGTCGATATGTTCCCCGCACAGGACAGGTTACTTAAACTGAAAGAACTGTTCATCTCTAAATATGGCAGTGCGCCATCCTTCTATGCACGTGCACCAGGACGGGTAAACCTGATAGGGGAACATATCGACTACTGCGGCTATGCAGTTCTTCCCATGGCTATTGAACAAGATATTTTAACGGCTTTTCAATCTGTTGACTCTCAGGTGCTGCACTTGTCTAATACAAACCCGGCTTACTTGTGTTTGAATTATGGAGCGATGAGATTAATGGTTGAGGCTGGAGAGGAGCAGTCCGATTTATTGCTGTGACTACTGGAAGGAAGGAGTACAACCACACAGACACCCCGCAGAGGGTTATTTCTGCTAACGCTTTTGATCTGTTAGCGATAACAGGTCGTTTATTTCTGGTAAGAGTACCTCTGAGTGACTCTAAGGGTGCATCTACCTCCGGTGTTGGTCCACATAACTTCGGGTGAACCTTGATTAGTGAACATTATATTGCACATTCATCATACTGAATGCTGAACTGTCATCTTTTTTCCTGGTTTTATCTGCCTCTTTCTGGATCACAAGATTACCATTATTTATGCTCTGGTGTCAAACCTGTCTTTGAATATTTGGATATCTATTCACAAGCACTTTTTTTGGGGTTATTTATTTGGACAATTTCACTTATTTATTTGGACATTTTCACTCTTTGACTTTTGAGTTGGATCACTATTCACCTAATTTTGCAATTATTTAATGTTTTAGCGCAACTGTTATGTTTACAATGTAAATCGTCATGCACCCTAGTCTCCCATTCTCCTGATCGGTTTTTGATACCTGTAATCTCCTGGATAAGGCAACCTCTCAGAAATGCCTTGAGGGAGTCCCACACAACAGCCATGCTAGCGGTTCCTCTGTTGAATTGGAGGAACTCCGTTAGTGCACTAGGGATACCGTCAGGAGTCAGAAACAGAGTTAGCTAGAAGGGGTTTACCCACCACAATGGTCTAGTCAATAGGATTGTCACATCTAGCCTTACCCAGAATGGAGAGTAATCTGAGAGAAAGTGGGGATCATATGAGGAATCAAGTACCCGCTGTAGGAGCGCCGCATTCCCCAAACCCAAATCAATGTGTGAGAGGCCATTGTGAGAGGCTGAATAACAAGAGTAACATTTAATTTGAGAATGTCTCTCCCACCACATATCACACAGATCCAGATCCGAAATTAAGGATGCAAAAACTGGTTTACGCGCATTGGATATGGTTGTTCTAGAAATCAAAGACAACCTATCTAAGTGCGGGTCAAGGGTATTGTTAAAGTCCCCCAAAGTCAATACAGGTACATTGGGGTGTAGGGCCACGAATTGAGCTAATTTCTTTATAGGGTCTGTGAAAAAATTGTCAGGACATACATAGCTGCGATAATACAGACAAAATCATTTGGTTTGCATAGTAAAAAACATATCTGCCTTCCCTGTAAGCCTTCTACAGGAAATTTACGTGTGTGCAGCACATGGACTGAGTCCGGCAGCAAATGTGTCTCCTGAAGGCAGATCAAGTGGGGCTGCAATCTGGAGAAATATTTAAAAACAGCACCCCACTTTACCTTGTTCCCCATACCTCTCACGTTCCAAGAGAAGAATAGCAATCCCTTAGTATTCTTACTCGCCATCAGGTGTACCGTTAGTAGGGGAGGAGAGTGCAAGGGACCCCTCCTCGCAATAGGATACTGTCAAGTACCTGGTGGTAGAGTCTGGCTTATGCGGGGGCAACCTCTCTTGCGGCCCTGGTTCGAGAACCCCTGGTAGTGTGAACAGGGAGCTCTGGAGCACAGGGGGGCACGAGGGCTGGACAATCTTCAGGTGGTAAGGAGAAGTCCAAGGTAGCTCGTGCAAGACAGGAGAGTAGTGGTCCAGTCCGGGTTGGCAACTAGCAGGCAGTGCGGTACAACGGGATCAGGCAAACGGATGGTCGGGTACAGGCAGGGTCGGCAACATGCTGGCAACAGAAGTACAGAGGGAGCAGGCAAATGGATGGTCGTAAACAAGCTGGGGTCAGATGCAGGCAGATGTCAACAGGTCCAAAGGAATAGCCGGGGTCGCAGGAACAGGAAGTCACACAGAAGTAATCACCGGGGGGTCACAGGGGCAGGGAACGCGGTAGAGCGGACAGCACTGGCTACAGGGCTCTGCTGACCGAAATAGGGCCGCCAGGCGTGCGCAAACGCGTACAGGCGCGCGCACCACCGCGGAAACGCTAGGAAACAGTCTTTTCCTGACATTGCCCCCCCAAGGGGCAGCCTCCGGATGCCCATCTGGGCGCTCTTGGCTGGATTGTTTCTCCAAAAAGTTCTGACCATTTCCTGGGCATGAAAGTTGCTTTCCGTGAGTTTTCCTCAGGGCCATAACCTCTCCATTTTACCAGAAACTGTACTCCCCAGCTCTTCTTCTGCAATCGAGGATTGATTCCACCTCAAACTCCTCCTCCCCATCTATTACCACCGGTCCAGGTGGAGCCGACCTTCATCCTGGAAACAGGTCCTTGGCCACTGGCTTTAGGAGGTGTACGTGGAATACCGGGTGGATCTTGAGTGAGGATGGCAGGTAGAGTTCATAGGCCACCTTGTTAATCCTCTTTTTAACTGGAAAAGGTCCTATGAATTTTGGTCCCAGTTTCTTGGATGGACAGGACAGTAGCAGGTTAGTGGCCGCCAACCAGACCCAATCGCCAGGCTGGAGGTCAAGCTCTCCGCATCTCTTCCTGTCATAAAGTTCCTTATTGCACTCCTGAGTCTGCGCAAGGGTTTCCTGCAGCATCTTGTTGTTTTTTTTCAAAAATTTGGTGATTTCCTGTGTGGCCGGGATGGCACTTTCCGGGACGGAAACAGGCAGGAATGTGGGATGGTAGCCGAGATTCGCCCAAAACTGAGACTGCTTGGTGGCAGAATGGATGGAATTGTTGTAGGCGAACTCGGCTAGTGGTAACAAGGAGACCCAGTCATCTTGGGAGAAGGAAGAGTAGCATCGGAGATATTGCTCCAGGGTCTGGTTGGTCCTTTCTGTTTGGCCATTGGACTGCGGGTGGTAGGCTGACGAGAAGGCCAACTTGATTCCTAAAATGGAGCACAGGGACCTCCAGACTCGAGAGGTGAATTGCACCCCTCTGTCTGATACCACGCTTTTCGGAATGCCGTGTAGGCGGATCACTTCCCGGATGAAAACTTTGGCCGTTTCTGTGGCCGAGGGAGTGCCCCTCATCGGGATAAAGTGCGCCATCTTCGTGAGGCGGTCGACCACCACGAAGATCGTTGTGTAGCCTGCGGATGGGGGCAATTCCGCAATGAAGTCCATTGAAATCTGTGCCCACGGGCGCTCAGGGACAGGTAATGGGTTTAATAGACCCCAGGCTTTGGTTCTTTCCACCTTGTTCCTAGCACAGACAGGACAGGCCTTAATGTAATTCTTACAGTCCTCTTTCAACTGTGGCCACCAAAAGGTGCGAGCAAGTAGCTTGGTAGTTTTCCGATGACCAAAGTGTCCGGCTAAGTGATGGTCATGGCAGCGTTCCAGGGCAGACAGGCGAAGCTCTTCTGGCACAAAAACTTGTGTACCCAACCACCATAACCCATCCTTGAGAGCAAGTCTAGTAACTGCGGATATGGCAGAGCTGGCCAACGTTTGCCTGATCTGGGTCAGGAGATCCTCTTGGATTAACAGGAAGTGGTGCACTGGTAGAATGATGTCAGGCGGGGGTGTTTCTCCGGTTTTGTGAAACATCCTAGACAGCGCATCTGGCTTGACATTCTTGGATCCGGGCCGGTACGTAATGTGTAGGTTAAACCGGGAGAAAAATAGGGCCCATCGTGCTTGGTGGGGTCTAAGTCTCTTGGCAGTCCTAAGATACTCTAAATTTTTGTGGTCTGTGAAGACCAAAACTGGGTGAGTAGCCCCTTCCAAAAGGTACCGCCATTCCTCCAGGGCGGATTTAATGGCAAGAAGCTCCCTGTCACCCACGTCGTAGTTTCTCTCGGGGGGAGAGAGCTTCCCTGAGAAGAAGGCGATGGGGTGCAGGGACGCCTTAGGCCCCTGTCTCTGGGACAAGACTGCCCTGACGGCGGTTTCCGAAGCATCCACCTCCAAGATGTAGGGCCGCGTGGAGTCGGGGTGCTTAAGAACAGGTGCCGAGGTGAAGAGTCTTTTTAAGGTCTGAAAGGCACTTTGTGCTTCTGGGGTCCAGGCGAAGCAGGTATTTTGTTTGGTTAGCTGCGTTATCGGGGCGATAACAGCAGAAAAACCCTGGATGAACTTTCTATAAAAATTGGCAAAGCCAACGAAGCGCTGTACCGCCTTCTTGTCCGCCGGTGGGGGCCAGTCCACAATAGCTGCGACTTTTTGGGAATCCATTGTTGTGCCAGAAGTGGAGATATGGAACCCCAAGAAAGCGATCTCTGTGCGTTCAAAGGCAAACTTTTCGGCCTTGGCATACAGGTCGTGCTGTCGTAGGCGGCTGAGTACACGCCTGACATGTTTACGGTGTTCCTCTAGGGAGGGGGAGAAGATCAGGATATCGTCCAGATATACTACCACAAATTGATCAAGAAATTCCCTGAAGATATCGTTGACCAGATGCTGGAAAGTGGCCGGGGCGTTGCACAGCCCGAAGGGCATGACTAAATATTCGAAGTGGCCAAATCGTGTGCGAAAAGCCGTCTTCCATTCATCCCCCTCCCATATGCGGATCAGATTGTAGGCCCCCCGAAGATCCAGCTTGGTAAACACGGCTGCAGAGCCGAGGCACTGAAACAGCTCCGGAACCAGAGGCAGGGGTTATTTTTGATTGTGATCTTGTTAAGATCCCGGTAGTCGATACACGGCCGGAGAGTGTGCTCCTTTTTCTCAACGAAAAAGATCCCAGCTCCTGCTGAGAACGTGGAAGGCCTGATGAAACCCTTCTGTAGGTTTTCCTTGATGTAGGCTTTGAGAGCCGCAAGCTCCACTTCGGAGAGCGGGAATATTCTGCCGAAAGGAATCTCGGCTCCATGCAACAATCGGGCAATCGTATGGCCGATGTGGAGGTACGGTGTCTGCTCGCTTCTTACTAAAGACGTCCCAGAAGTCCTGGTACGCTTCGGGAATAGCAAGACGAGTCTCCTGGTCTGGGTCAGGGTTGATGGAGAGCGGTGCTATCTGTGATGGTGGGAAGCAGTTATTCCGGCAGTATGGGGACCGGAACCGGACCTCACCCACGTTCCAATCAATGTGAGGACTGTGTGCTCGAAGCCACAGGAGGCCCAGGATCATGGGACTCAACGGGGAAGCGATGACATCCAGCACCAGTAACTCGGTGTGGCCTTCGGCCATCCGGGCCGGCAAAGGAAAGGTTTCCTGAGTCACTGCGCCTGACTTGATGGCTGACCCATCAGCCAAACGGATCGACAGTGGGCGTTCCTTGGGCCTGAGAGGGACCCGATGCTGGGCAGCAAATGACCTTGTCGGGGAGCTGCAGCAAGATGCGGAGGTTCAGGTGCGGCTGAGAACTCGGCAGGGATAACACCTCCCCTAGGACTGGAGTAAGTTTCTTGCCAGTCTTGGTGGAGCAACTACTAATGAGATGCCCCGAGCTGCCCCAGTAGAGGCACAAATTACCGTCCATCCGCCGCTGGCATTCTTCCAGGGATAAGGATGGGCGGAAAAAGCTAGACCACCTAGACTCAGGGTGATTTCGTGGAGAGGAGGAGGAGGTTGCCGCTGAGCTGGGACCTGGAAGGGTAGGTGCTTGGGGAGGCATCCAGGAAGGGCGCAGGGACACTGTGGCCCTCTCTGCGCTGCGCTCCCGCAAGCGACGGTCTATCTGGATGGCCAGATTAATGAGCGCTTCCAGGGTATGAGGAACCCCGACACGTGCCAACTCATCCTTGAGCGCTTCGGAAAGTCCCAGCCGGAACTGGTGGCAGAGGGCCGCACCATTCCAAGCGGTATCAGCGCTCCAGCGCCGGAACTCAGATACATAGTCCTCCACAGGACGGCCACCCTGCTGGAGGGCATGGAGCGTAGATTCCGCGGTGGCTGACAGGTGTGGATCCTCATATAGCTGGGCCATAGCCTTGAAGAATCCGTCCAAAGTGGAGACCTCAGGGGCCTTTTGCTCCAGTAGCCAATGAGCCCAGGCCTGTGGGTCGTTCTGGAGGAGGGATATTACCAGGCCCACTTTGGTGGCCTCCAAGGAGAACGTGTGGGGCTGGAGAGCGAAATACAGATAGCAGGCACTGCGGAAGGTTCTTAACTTCCTGCGGTCCCCCGTAAACCGCTCAGGCGTAGGTACCTTAGGCTCCGTGGGCAGAGTCACTGTGGTACGGGGGGATGTGTGCCCCTTGCTGGAGGGATTAGGAGTGGCCAAGTCCTGAACTTGATCTTCCAGGCGTGCATATCCTTCCTGCAGGTTTTGCACTGCTTGGGTTAGTCCAGCGAGGTGTGTGCATAGCTCTTCCATGGGAGTGGGCCCCGGTGCAGACTCTGACATGGCAGTCTGCTTCTGTCACGTACCTGGTGGTAGAGTCTGGCTTATGCGGGGGCAACCTCTCTTGCGGCCCTGGTTCGAGAACCCCTGGTAGTATGAACAGGGAGCTCTGGAGCACAGGGGGGCACGAGGGCTGGACAATCTTCAGGTGGTAAGGAGAAGTCCAAGGTAGCTCGTGCAAGACAGGAGAGTAGTGGTTCAGTCCGGGTTGGCAACTGGCAGTCGGTGCTGTACAACAGGATCAGGCAAATGGATGGTCGGGTACAGGCAGGGTCGGCAACGTGCTGGCAACAGAAGTACAGAGGGAGTAGGCAAACGGATGGTCGTAAACAAGCCGGGGTCAGATGCAGGCAGATATCAACAGGTCCAAAGGAATAGCCGGGGTCGCAGGAACAGGAAGTCAAACAGAAGTAGTCACCAGGGGGTCACAGGTGCAGGGAACGCGGTAGAGCGGACAGCACTGGCTACAGAGCTCTGCTGACTGAAATAGGGCTGCCAGGCGCCGTTTCCGGCACGTGCGCGCGCACGCGGGTGCGCGCACGGGCGCGCCCTAACGTGCACAGGCGCGCGCACCACCGTGGAAACTCTAGGAAACAGTCTTTTCCTGACAGATACATCCTTCCCATTACTTAGGTTAATTTCTAAGTATATATAGATACAGCATACAGTAAGGCATACCATTCCTGTAAAATTAGCACTATTGAGAGCAGTGTGCCACCTAGGAGTATCGAATAGCCCTTAGTGATGTACACTTATAATAAAGTCCCACCTGTAGGAGAAACGGTGAAAAGAGGGAAAACCATATGTGGAAAACTTAGTTTAATACCGTTTGTGGCCAACTGGGCCTGACAGAGTCTTATACATCCCCAAACAGATAGGGAATAGAGTCCACGTGGGACCATTCTTTGGGAGGCACTGATGTAGCCCTATGGGCAAGGAACTTGGAACAATAATCTGTGGAAAACAAGCATTAACAATGCAACTCAGGTGACTGTACATTACCAAGTTCAAGGGAGCACAAGTCTGTTGCTCTGTGTGGAGCTGGAAACCAAACTATCAGAACTGTCTCCACTGTGTTGTTGAATAGTAACAATGCACCTGTGGGTGAAAAGAAAGAAGCATGTGAAGAATCTCGCTGACCCTAAGGAGGGTGTTGTGCCAGAAGCTGTTCCTCTCTGTCGAGCCATTGCAGTGCTGCAGTAGGATTGTCAAAGAAGTGTGAGGTTCCATTAGCAAGGACATTTAGCTTTGCAGGATATAGCATAAAATATTGGACATTAACCACTTCAGCCCCGGAAGGATTTCCCACGTTAGGACCAGAGCACTTTTTTCAAATTGGTACTGCGCTGCTTTAACTGGTAATTGCGCGGTCATGCAATGCTGTACCCAAACAAAAATTGTGTCCTTTTTTTCCCATAAATAGAGCTTTCTTTTGGCAGTATTTGTTCACCTCTGTGCTTTTTATTTTTTGTGATATAAACAAAAGAAGAATGAAAATTTTGAAAAAAAATGATATTTTCTACTTTTTGTTATTAGAAAAATACAATAAACTAAATTTTAGTCATACATTTTTGCCAAAATGCATTCAGCCACATGTCTTGGATAAAAAAAAGTCAATTAGAGTATATTTATTGGTTTGAGCAAAAGGTATAGCGTTTTCAAACTAGGGTACATTTTCTGGAATTTACGCAGCTTTTATTTTATGACTGCCTATCTTATTTCCTGAGGTGCTATAATGGAAGGGCAGTACAACCCCCCCCCCCCAAATTACCCAATTTTGGAAAGCAGACACCTCAAGGAATTAGCTGAGAGGCATGTTGAGCCCATTGAATATTTTATTTTTTTGTCACAAGTGATTGAAAAATGACAAAAAAATTATACAAAGTTGTCAC
>BLSH010542214.1:450552-465201 GCA_018402905.1 Glandirana rugosa
GAGGTCGTCAACCAGATCCACTACCTCTCGGACAAAAAGTGACATTCTCTCTTATACGGGTAGTTGATATCAGGAGAGTCTCTTAAATGGAACCTCATTTTCAAAAGAGCTTTTATTTACATTCAGAAACTACTGAAGTTTGAACAGTTCACATGAACTTCCTGTTTTACATTCAGGGTATCTATCATGTGATATAAGTAGACACCAATTAGACACTCTCCTGTTCAACTGTTATAAGTTAGACCTCACTTATACATGTAGGAAATACAGTCAACCAAAACTGAGGGGCGTACTAACAACTAAAACAAATTTTTTTACCATCCTTAGAATCCCCCCTATCAGCGACTATCCCCCCTAAGATTCCTACCATTTTTTTAAACAAAATCAACAATCATGCGGGGAGTCAAAACCAACTGACATAAAGGATGTACATATTCACTCCAGATTGAATATTGTCAACTTGTCCTCTCACAGATTAACCACAGATGAATATAGTGTACTATCTATGGGACTTACATTTTGTCCTTCAAGTACACTTGACAAGTTTGAAGTCATCAAAGACTTACATTTATTTTCGAGAAAACTTTTACTCCAAGGTAAATTCTCTGAGAGGACTATAGTTGATGGGCATATTCTCTCTTACAGTGAAAAACAGGCTCTCCATCACCTAGACCAACTGCTGGAGGAGAGTGAACCCCCTGACCTAATTGACCGGATAGACATTGAATCTTTGCTCTAACAAGCTACTGACACACCTGACAGAGCTAAGGAGAAACATCAACCTTCCACCCTCAAAAAACCCTTGACTATGTACCCCCCCCCCCAAGTTCCAATCAGGGCATTGCCACCTTTCTCCGGGTGGTAACCCAGGAAATCAAAAAATTACGTCCGAAAGATTCAGCACTTTCCAATCTCACACCCACCCTTAAAAAAGCATTATCTGACTTTCCAAGGACAAGTCCATAACAATAAAACCTTCAGACAAAGGGGGGAACATTGTACTTATGAACAACATAGATTATGTCACAATGTGCTCCAAGATTCTTGATAACCAATCATGGTACCGGAAAATTGATTTTTCTGTGATCCAAAATTACAATGAACAATTTTACGCTCTGGTTGACACAGCGTTTTATAACCAGGTCATTTCCAAAACCACTTGGCAATACATTAGAACCAATCACCCCAAGACGGCAACGTTTTACGCCCTGCCAAAGATCCATAAAAATTCGGCCTCTCCACCAGGTCATCCAATTGTCTCTGGTAGAGGCTCCATCACAGAAAACATGAGCAAACTTATTGACGAACACCTCAGATCCTTTGTCACGACTCTGCCTTCATACATCAAGGACACTGTACATCTATTGCAGACCTTGGATGGCCTCCAGGTCCCCGGCGACACTATTTTAGTCGCCGTGGATGTGGAGGCCCTCTATAGTTCCATACCCCACCACCTGGGATTGGCAGCTATTGCCAGATATTTATCTCAGATGAATGAAACAGAATTGCCCTTTAATGACTTCATCTTGTCAGCACTTGACTTTATTTTACATCACAATGTTTTCTCTTTTGACGGTTCCCACTACCTCCAGGTACAGGGCGTGGCTATGGGCACGTCATGTGCCCCGTCCTACGCCAATCTGTACCTGGGGGAGTGGGAACGATATGTTACATCAGTAGAGGAGATGGCTGCCTTTATGGACCACGTGTTAACGTGGTATAGGTATATTGATGATGTATTACTTTTTTGGGATGGTTCCGCAGAGAAGCTACAGCAGTTCCTGCAGGCCTTGAACAACAACCCGTTCAATCTATCATTCACCATGACATATCACAATTCCCATATTACCTTTTTGGACATACAGATCTCGAAAGACATTATGGGATTTATCTCTTGTGCCTTATACCGCAAACCCACAGCGGGAAACAACATCTTACACGCGACCAGTGCCCATCCACAACCTCTCATCAACTCCATACCGTACAGCCAATACCTGAGAATTAAACGTAACTGCACGTGCCCTGAGAAATTCCTTGAGGAGGCGAAGGCCCTAAGAACTCGTCTCTTATCAAGAGGATATAGCAAAAAATGTCTAAAGAGAGCGTTCAATAAAGTCATGCGATCAACAAGACACCAATTATTATATAAACCTAAAAAAGACATTCAAGTCTCACCTACTAATAGAATCATTACAAAATTTAATAACCAACACCAGGGAATTAGACAGATACTTTGTCGTCATTGGCATATACTTACTTCAGATCCTGTGGTGGGACACTTAGTACCTCCCAAACCCCTCATCACCTACCGGCGAGCTACCTCCATTGGAGATAGGCTGGTGCATAGCGAGCATGCAGCGCATGTGGGGGGGGACCCCTGTACTTATCGGGGCACCTTCACGTGTGGGGCATGCTCGCATTGCAAATATTTAGACACGAGGAAACATATCAAGCTACCTAATTTTGGGACTTTCAAGCCTCAACATTATGTGAATTGCTTGACCACCGGGGTGGTGTACTTCTTACAGTGTGGGTGTGGCTGTTTCTATGTGGGCAAGACTGTGCAACAGTTTCGCCGTCGGATGGGCCGCCACATCCTCAACATGAGGAAAAAAGACCCTGACACCCCCCTGGGCCGCCATGTCAGGGATATACATGGGGGTACCATGCCACTGGTTAGATTTGTGGCATTAGACAGGGTGCATACTAACCCAAGGGGGGGAGATATGGACAAGATTTTGTTACAATGTGAGCTTAAATGGATTATCACACTTAATGCCACGGCACCCACGGGACTTAATGGGGTGCTTAATTTCAAGCCATACCTCCCAGGGTTCTCCTCAGGGGGTTTTGACCCCACACTAGTGGAGTGTTAATATGTTGACCCTAGTGACCTATATTGAGATTAACAATCTCTCAACTACACATATGCACTAATGTCCCCCTTATGGGCGTCTAGATGTACCCACTAATGCGCCAATTAGTGTTTTTTTATATGTGCTTACTTTGACCTCAATTTCAAGAGATTACAATGTACTGTACAAGAACATGTGTTTTTTTCTTGTGTGACCTTTGTAAAATATATGCGAATTGGTGGGTCTCGCCAGGTTCAGCTGATCAATATATTCTTGCCAGTACTTAACTGCTACTGTCACCCTTAACACCTCCTTTTTTTTTTTTTTCCCACGGCCGATCACACCCTTTCAATGGGCCTGTTTCAATTGTGGCTCCTCCCATGACCCTCACTCCTGACGCTTTGCTGTTGTCTCCCCCCGGCGCGCCCAGCCCCCAGGGCGGTGTTCACGGTCCGTGGGGTTGTTCGGTCGGCCACAGCTCCGGACCCGCCCTCCCTGTTGTGGTTGGTCGGCTACCGGGGCGCGGCGGATCCTATAGGCGCGTCAGCGCCGTGGTGACGTCGGACGGGGTTGCACCTGGGGAATAGCTCCCTGGGCGTGCGGCCGCGTGGGACGCCGCCAGGGCGAGGAATCGGCGGGAACGTTTAGCCGACCCGGAAGCTCCTCGGACACCGGATTCGCTGCACAATCTATACGATCAATCAACCACACATCCTCCACAATCTTTAAATTTGTACATTTCTCATTACAACAACTCTAATCAGCGATAGTATATCAGCTGATTTTGTTCAAGTACATTTATTATAGTACATTTTCAAATTCACAGGTCTCTCCAGCTACATCCACCTAGAACTGCTTGGCACTAGCACATTTTCTTACTACATAGTAAGTAGATTTAGGTTGGACTGACATATCAGCTGTCTCTCATATGCCCTAATTTCACTATTTCATACCTAAATTTTCTTCTCATAGGCGATCCGTCCATCTTCCTTGTTGGGGTTCGGATTTGTTCCCTACATTGATTCTTGTGGGGGACACCTGTGGAAGCGCTGGAGGGACGAGATAGGGTGGGCCACCTTTTGTTTTTGTTTTTGTTCTCATTTATCTCTCCCCCACTACTCATTGGGGGTTGCTGTCCACATAAGACATTGATATCCTTCTAGCCAAAAATTTGGAGACACCCTTGGCTCCCAGCTCAACTCCGGCTGGTGCATGCTCTCTCTAAACCAAGGGGTAAGTAGTAACCGGTGACTCCCACCGATCGCATTAATTATGGTCCTCAGTGTATATAGTTGTTTGTACCAAATAGCCACTTTGTGTTACAGTAAATTAACAATCCCTACATTATACTGTGGTCTATTCATATTTTATATTATGTTTCAGAATCAAAGCTATACAGTGACCTTTCTCCCTGAGGAAGAAGTTTGTTACATAAACTCAAAATAACTTCGAAACATGTAGGAGAGGAAGCTGCACCTTCACCACCAGGACAATTGCTCCAACTGAGGGTTTGCTTGCTTCCACACTGTCATCTTTGCATCCATTTGGTTCATTTTTTAATGTGTACACCATCATGTCCGTATATGGCAATCAATATATTTGTCATGTGACGATTTTAACTTTGATCTAATAAATTACATACTTCTTTTGATACTTCTTTGTATACTTTATGATTTTGGGGGAACCCTGTGTTGCGGCAAATCCCTATGGGCCTTCTTTCTTGTAAACTCCTTGCCAGCATGAAGCAATAGGTGAGCCAATGTCTATGTTTACGAAGAACAATAGTGTTTTTGTTTTGCGTTCCTGGAAAGGGATTGTCCATGAATCCAAAGAGTAGTGGGAGCGGGTCTTTACAGGGGGAGTAGCCCGAGACTCGATTGGCTAGAGTTTCTACTTGTAACCAAAAGGTGTTGACAGCAGGGCATTCCCAGAGTCTGTGTATTAGCGACGGTTTATAGGCAGAGCACCAAGAGCATTGGAGGGGTGTTGGGGCAGACTTGTCCGTTGAGTATGGCATGTATGTACGGTGGAGAATCTTCAGTTGTTGTTCTCTCCAGAATTCATTTTTTATGAAGGCTCTTGTAGTGTTGTAATCCTGTAGTGCAAAATCGGTAACAGCTCGCCCTGGGAATACATTAGACCAAGGTGGAGGTGGTTCCTGGGTGCGTGATCTCCAGAGGTGAACTGATAGTGGCTTATGGATATCTCCAATTTTTAGTGTTCTGGACAGAAGCAGGTTGTCGATGAAGGTGGGTTTGAATCGTTTCAGCTTATTTGGGTAGAGGCTGGCAGCAAAGCTTGTGGCTTGTTGAAAAGGGAGAAAGTGGGTTTTCGGGAGGTTAAATGATGCTTGGACTTGAGAAAAGGGGAGAGGGTTCCCAGAGATAGGGTCAAATAGTTGCGCATATGTCCGTAGGCCTTGGCGAGACCAGAAGGCAAATATGTTTCGTTGAGCAGATAAAGGGCTTGTGGGATGACCCCTGATGGTAGAGAGCAAGAGATGGTCGCTGGGAGGCCCATTTTGGTCCTGATTTCCCTCCATGCAATATTAGTGTCTCTGATGAGTAGATTTTGTTTCAGAGCAGGAGGAAGGTCCCGCAGTTGACAGTGGAGGAGAGCATCTAGACCGTGAGGAGAGACCATCTGAGATTCCAAGTCATAATTTGAGTATCTGGAGGTTTCCGCTAGCCAGTCCAAACCCACTCTGAGGAGGCACGCTAAGTTTTAGTTACGTATATTGGGGAGATTGGAGCCTCCCAGGTGATTAGGGAGGAATAGCTTGGTTAGAGCTATTCGTGGGCGTTTCTTCTGCCATAGGAAGGAAGAGAGGGCCTTATTTATTACCTGGATGTCTTTGTGGCGCATGAGAAGGGGGATGGTTTGCAGGGGGTAGAGGAGTTTTGGAAAGCTAACCATTTTGAAGAGGTGGCTTCTTCCCAATAGAGAAAGCGGGAGGTTAGTCCAGGTGTGAAGCTCACCTAAAATTTGTGATATGACAGGGGGAGTATTTAAGTTATACATAGAGGAGGGGGATTTTCCAATCTTTATGCCCAGGTAAGTGATATGTGAGTTGGTGACACGGAAAGCCGAATTAAGTGCCCATTGAGGTGTCCTTGCGTGGAAGAGTGGGAGTACTTTGCTTTTATTAAAGTTAATTTTAAGGCCTGCACACGACCTGAAGTCGTTAAAAATTTCTTGTATCAGTGGGATATCGCTTTGGGGGTTGGCCGAAAATAATAGGATGTCATCTGCGAATAGCGCCGCGCGAAGTTCGTGTGTGCCAATTTTTATCCCGTGTAATTTAGGGTGGGCCAGCAGGAATCTAGATAGGGGTTCTAAGGCCAAACTGAATAGTAAGGGGGACAGGGGACATCCTTGCCGTGTCCCTTTGTGGAGAGGGACTTTATTAGAGCTAAGTCCGGCTGCAATGATATTAGCGTAAGGGGCTGCATACATTGTGTTGATGAGATGGAGGAAGGGGCCTACAAAGCCGAATTTATGTAGAACTAAGCTCAACCAGTGAAAACTGACGTTATCAAACACCTTTTCGGCGTCTAGCGAGATTATGGCGTATTCGTTGGGTGTGTTCAACTTCGCGAGTTCCAAGATCGCCAAGACTTTGCGAATATTGGATGTCGCAGAGCGACCTATTGTGAAGCCCGCTTGTGTTGTGTGTATCAGAGTCGGCATAATTGTTGCAAGCCTCCTTGCTATAATTTTGGAAAGGATTTTGGTATCGAGGTTTAATAGTGAGATGGGCCGGTAGGACCCAGGGTCCGTTGGGTCCTTTCCTTGCTTGGGGATTAATTTAATGAATGCTTGAAAACCGGAGGGAGGGTACGGGCCTCTGCTGTATACCCGTCGGGGCCTGGGGCTTTGCTGGGTGACAGAGAGGCTATTACTTGTTTAATTTCCTCTATCGTTATTGGGGAATTTAGGGAGTCCAGTTGGGACTGGGAGACTTGGGGCAAAGTGAGATTCTCTAAGAATGCATGCGCCGCATCTTCGTCGATTGGGTCTTTCCCATATAACTTTGAGTAAAAGGATTCAAGGGTGTCATTAATGTCTTTGGGAGAAGAGGAGAGAGAGCTGTCGGGCCGTTTGAGTGTGGTGATGGAGGTGGGGGTGAAGTTGCCCTTACATAGTCGTGAGAGCAACTTGCCGGCTTTATTCCCAAACTTGTGGAACCTCAGATCTGAGTGCGCCTGGTGGTATCGTTCCTGGGCAGAGGCCCATTGGTTGAACTGGTTTTTGGCCGTATGCCATCTTTGCCTGTTTTCAGGTGTATTTTGGTAATTTAGAAGGGTTTGGGCTTCACGCAGGGATTTGCTAGCTATTCTATATTCAGCGGCTAGTTTCTTTTTGAAGGCAGTAGTAAATGCTATAATCTGACCTCGCAGCACCGCCTTGCCTGCCTCCCAAAATAGGTTGGGGTCGTTCGCATGTTCCCTGTTTGTGTCAGAGTACTCTTCCCAGGACTTTCTAATTAGGGCCATCAAATCTCGGTTGTCTGCTAGATTTGCCGGAAAACGCCAGGACTTAAAGAGGTTAGGGGTGTCTAAGCCTGTTAAAGATAAAGAGATTGGAGAATGGTCAGAGATGGCAATGTCTAATATCTGGGGGTCGGAGACATTGTGGACAATGGATGGGGAGCAGAGGAAATCGTCTATCCGTGACAAGCTGTGATGGGGGTGAGAATAGAAGGTGTATTGCTTGCCTACAGGATTGGCTTGCCTCCAGACATCAACAAATTGGAGGGCCTCCGTAAATATGTGGAGAGGTGTGGGGTGAGAGTCTCGGGGGAGGGTATAAGGCTGCTGGTGACCTGGCTCCCTGTCTTCCTGATTATTCATAGCTGTGTTGAAGTCCCCACCTATGATGGTAGGGAGATGTATAAAGGGGGCTAGACATGATGTGAGCTTTTGGAAAAAGTTGTTGGTGGGAGAGTTGGGGGCGTAAATATTTGCTAGATCCATTTCTTTAGTTTTAAGTTTGAGTTTCAAGATGAGGATTCTGCCATCCTCGTCCTTATCCTCTGAGAGAACCTCACATTGAATGTTTTTATGGATCAGCAGGATCACTCCCACTTTATTTCTGGGTGAGGGCGATCCGAAAACTTGTCCCACCCAGAGTTTACGCATTTGGGGAAAGTCTGCTGCCTTGAGGTGCGTCTCTTGAAAGAAGGCTATGTCAGCCTTCAGACGTTTAAGGTGGCGCAAGACCGCCATCCTCTTGTTAGGTGATCTAATCCCTTTAATATTCCATGAAACGATCTTCAGGGTGGGTGTACTCGAAGTGGACTATCATAGTGTGTATTAAGATGGTTGTGACGGGGTAAAGGGAGTCGAATGAAGTTATCATAGCAAGTGGATGTAAGACTGGGGGGTTTAGCGTGCCAGCTCAAGTTGGGTGAGAACCAAAGATGCACCATAGTGGTTTGAGACACAATAAGGGGATAATATAAATGAACAAACAATAAGGAGCAACAGTATAGGCTTCACGTCTTTCCTCATGAGGAACCTACCACATGAACAGCGTTACCGGAAAAAACGCAGGTGATACCGATCACGGAGCAGCGATCCCGGGAAAGAAGGGGGCGAGAGGGAGGGAAAGGGGAAATATGTGACCGTATTTCCAGCACCTCCTGCAGTTTTCCGGCAAGGCTAAGTGGAGGACCGGGGGGAGACAGAGATTTCGGCACAATAACTTAATCACTAAGCATTTTCTACAGGATGGAGTAAACTAGACAAAGTAATATCAGACAGATTAATATCAGCCTCCAGGAGACATAAGTGCAGATCCTGAGGTAAACTTATCCGAGGAGTAGTATAATAGGAACGAAATTAACAAATAAACCTTGGGGCATCCGAGGATTCTCGGGCATGGTGATTCAGGAGCGTTCCTCTCGGGCTGGTCTAGATGCATAGCGAGGCCTGTTTGGTGAGTCTTTCCTCGGGCTGCGGACGTCCCGGAGCCCCGGAGACATAGCATTGGAGGGTGGAGGGTGTGTGTCCATCGGGATATGGAGGTAGGCCTGAACATAGTCGGCCGCTTCTTCTGGGTGGTTGAACATCTTAGCGGTGCCAGATGAGTCGGTGAATCTTAAGGAGGCCGGGTAGGAGAGCGTGAACTTGATTCCTTTTTGGTATAGTGCTGCACAAACCGGTTGGAAGGCTTTACGTCGTCGGGATGTTTCTTGTGAATAATCCGCAAAGATTAGAAGTTTGTGGCCTTCAAACTGTAGGGATTTTGCATTCCTGAATGACCGAATGATGGCTAGTCGGTCTGTGTAGTTGAGGTATTTCGCGATGACTTGGCGGGGAGAACACCGGTCATTCGATGGGGCTCCCATGCGGTGCACTCTTTCGACCGTGCAGGGTTTGCCGATACCTAATGCTTGAGGTATGCGGATCTCGCAAAGGTCTTGTAGGGAGCCGGCGTTATACGATTCTGGGAGGCCCACAATCCTAAGGTTGTTCCTGCGAGACCGGTTTTCCAAGTCATCGATCTTATCGAGAAGGAATTGCTGTGTATGTTGAAGTTGCTGTTCCCTGGTTAGGGTGGTCTGCACTTCGTCTTCCACGTTAGAGACGCGGTTTTCAAGCTCACCTATTCGTTGAGTGTGGTCCTGCAGTTCTTTCTTGAGTTGTGCCATGCCAGTCGCTATGGCCCTTTCAAATGTCGCAGTGATAGTAGGGTTAAGTAAAGCTGCCACACCTTGGGCCAGTCGAGTGTATTGGTCCTCTGTAGTTTCTATCATTCCCGCACTCGGAGAAATCAGAGGGGGAGGTGCCACCATGTGCTGCATCTGCGACCCATTTTCAACGACCAGATCCATAGTCGAAATGTCCGAACGAAAGTTCGGTGCCGCGGTTTGTTGCAGCCGAACGAAGGTTCGTTGCAGCCGCGTCTGAAAGAGGATTTGGCGACGCGGCCGGCCCGCCGTGCAGGACGAACTTATCCATCTCCTGATGGTTCCCGGGCGTGCTCCAGTGAACGGGGTATCAAGATAGGGCCCGATGGTCGCCCGGATCGGTATATTCCTGGTTTTATATGCAGATGTATACCGGAGCCGCCGTCCTTCACTCCTTCCTCATCAGGAGCCGGAACCGGAAATATTATCACTCTTAAGCCTTAGTTTGGTGCCTGGCACTGCCTGCTTACTTGATACACGCTTTGTTTGTTGTTGCTGAAGCTGGCTCCTTGATGGTTCCTCCTTGGCGGATCCTCTTGGTTGCAGACTTCCAGCTTCAGCAGCTCCCTACGGCTCCTCCCATCCCGATTGGCCGTGTCAGTGACGTCACGCTGCTGGCAGGGACTATAAATCACCTTAGGAGAGGGGAGTAAAGAAGTGGCAGCGCTGGGGGTCGGAACTCGGGATGGCTGGTACCAGTGTGTGCTGGGTGCCTCACAGGTGCACTGTCACAGAGAGTGAGAGCCGACTGAGTACAGTACAGCTAGCAGCACCGGCTACTGTCTGCTAGTGTGTACTGTACTCTCTATTTGTGTCACTTCACCTGCTTTTCTTTATTAAATGAAGGTGCAAATACGGCTACAGCCCAAAGGGTGAACTACAAGTACAGCTGACCCGTTTCACACCTTTAAAACCGGTGCTTAGTCATAGCTTGACTATACAAAGAGTGTCACATATATATATATATATATATATATATACACACATATGTAACTGATGAACCAATAAAGGTCCCAATAAACAATTGACAATTGAACAGGTTAAACCAATACAAATCAGTCAACCAATAAGGAAGTAAATTGAAAAATGTCCCATCCATATGTATAGGAAAAATATGAGGCTATTACAAATACAACATACACCAACAATTAAGATTTAAAAACCCATAAAGAGGAACATTGTACATGTAGCCTCATACCTTGCTAAAATCAATCTTCATATCACCCTATGAGTGAGACCAATCAGGGTCCCATAAAACGAGCGATATCCCAGTGTGTCAACTTCAAAAAACACAGCTTTAAGTGAGGCAACAAAGGGGATTTAAGAGATAGCAAGCAAAAACCACAATTTGTCCATATAAACAAAAATAAAAGCAAAAAAGGTACACTTGCAATGAATAAACATGAAATGTAAAATATATAAGCCCCTGTCCACTCACCGTAGCTGTCATGAAACACTGGGAAATAGATTGAAAATGTAGAACTAGTAAATGGTTGACAGAGCAACAAAAATTGACACTCAAAAATCATATCCAAAAAATCATATCCAAAAATCTAAATACCCCAAAATAAGGATAGGTAAAAGGGCTGGATAGATGGAACATTACAGACCACTGCACAAGAGAGAAGATATGGACGAACCTAGCTAGATAATTTATTCATAAAAGTGTGATACATCCCACTCAAAATTAAGTCCGAGGGGCTGTCTAGTGTTCACCTTAAAAATCCAAAACACTTCTCTCTTACACAGTTGCCTAAACCTGTCCCCACCTCTCCTTGGCATGATAACTTTCTCCAGCCCTTGGATGCAGAGATCACAAACGTCTTTATTGTGACAAATGTTCCAATGCCTAGCCACATTGGTACATCTGTTCACAGAGATATCGTACAGATGATCCTGGAGTCTATCCCTCATTCTGCGGATCGTACGACCCACATATTGGATGGAACATGACTCACAGGTTATCATATATACGACAATTTGGTGTTGCAATTTATAAATGAAGAACATTTAAAATCTCTAGTAGACGCTATTGAATGGAGCATGTCACCTCTCTTAATATGGAAACAGCAGGAACAATTACCAGACCCACATTGGAATGTGCCTTTAAATTGAAGCCAATGGGGCCGGGAATATTTGCTAGAAAAAAGGGTTGGGGAAAGCACATTGCCCAATGTGGGAGCCCTCCGTGACACCGACCTCACACCCCTGGAAAGAATATGTGCATAGACAGGGTCATTGAGAAGAACCGGTAAATATCTATTAACAGTATTTTTAATGGAGTTAAACTCCAAACTAAGAAGTGGAGAACACGGGGACATTTCCCCTATTCGGATCTGTACAACGACCCCTATGTATGCCTCTATCTAACCGGTTTTAAAGGTGTGAAACGTGTCAGCTCTACTTGTAGTTCGCCCTTTGGGCTGTATCCGTATTTGCACCTTCATTTAATAAAGAAAAGGAGATCGGATCTGTGTACGGCTTCCAGCTTCCTGTTTTTGTTCACGGTATCTTTACACAGACAGCCAGCACCTTGATTATTGGCCCCCACAACTGATCCCTCTAGAGTTTATTGCCTTTGGGCGGTGAATTATTCACAGTAGAGAGGTGCCCAAAGCCGCGCAGCCATTAGTGTGTTGACAGACTGTCTGTCACTGTCAGTGTCCCACTGGGAAACTCCCGGTAGTCCCGATGGCCAGTACAGGCCTGTCTATGGCCTTCAAACTCTATCCAATTTTATTTTTAAAGTAGTTGTAAAGGCGGAAGTTTTTTTATCTTAACCGTTTGCCAACCAGCCGCCGTTGTTTTACGGTGGCAGGTCAGCTCTCCTGCGCAAACCGCCGTCATGGTACGCCGGCTCGCACAGGCGCAGTTCAGGGTAGGAGCAAGGCGCGCTTGCGCCCACTGCACGCTGCGTGGGTGTGCCCGCGGGTAGGGCGGAATCGATGTCCACTGGCGACCCACGATCGTCTTCTGCAGAGGCAGAATGTTGGTCTGCTAATGTAAACAAGGCAGATCCCCGTTCTGACATGACACTGATCTACTGTTCCCACTGAATGGACACACTGAGCTGTAACTCGGCTCGGGTGCCCCCATAGCAAGTTGCTTGCTGTGGGTGCACACAACAGGAGGGAGGAGCCATGAGTAGCGAAGAGGGACCCAAGAATAGGAGGATTTGGGCTGCTCTGTGCAAAATCAACTGCACAGAGGAGGTAAGTATAACATGCTTGCCATTTCTTTTTTTTATTTAAAACGAGACTTTGCAATCACTTAAAGTTTTACTTTTAGGTCTTTAACTCCCTCCCGCCTGGCCTATTGTAATATGACAGCTGAGAAGGAGCCCTGGTATCCCGGGAGGACATCATATGATGCCCTCCCAGGATTGTGCCATGGGCTGCACTCTGGCATGATCTGTCACCCGCTGTGTCCATCGGACAATGACAGATCACTGTACTGGCCCGCTGATGGTACCATGTGATCACTGTGGATAATCACAGCAGTTCACATGACAATTGTACACAATGAAAGGCTTTGAATTATGCCTTTTACTGTGTACTGTTGTGATAAGCTCTGTAATTTTTCACAGTGATCACATGATACAGATAAGGCCAGTCACAGCCCATCTGTACCATGTGATTAGCTGTGGCCAATCACAACTAATCACAATATTAAACACTAAATGAATAGTTTTCATACAGAAAAAAGTGGTTGCTTATAACTGTAAAATTCCATTAAAAGGAATCCTAGTGTGTAAAAAAAAAATGATGATCACCTTCGCAGAGTAGCACAATGTTACTACATTGCTTTGTTCACTGTATGAAAAAAAAATTAAAAATGTAAAAAAATGTAAAAAGTAATAAAAAAAGAAGGAAATATTTAGCAAATTGAAAAAATATTATACATATTTTAACATACTTTCATCAGTCAGTGTCCCTGATCACCGCCACAGATGATGACGCTGTACTGCATTGGTGACAGCAGGTAAAAAAATGTTTAAATTGTGAAAAAAAAAACTTTTTTTAATGTCTTCATTTTCCAAAAAAATACACCTTCCAAAAACTCGCCATGCCTCTTACTAAATTCCTAGGACTGTCAACTTTCCAAAAAAAGGTAGTTGGGGGGTATTTGTACTGTTCTGGCATTTTTGGGCCTCAAGAAATGATATGGGCCATCAACACATCAGGATTGATTGCTTTTCAGTTATACATACAGTACAGTGCCTTGCGAAAGTATTCGGCCCCCTTGAACTTTGCGACCTTTTGCCACATTTCAGGCTTCAAACATAAAGATATAAAACTGTAATTTTTTGTGAAGAATCAACAACAAGTGGGACACAATCATGAAGTGGAACGAAATTTATTGGATATTTCAAACTTTTTTAACAAATAAAAAACTGAAAAATTGGGCATGCAAAATTATTCAGCCTCCTTAAGTTAATACTTTGTAGCGCCACCTTTTGCTGCGATTACAGCTGTAAGTCGCTTGGGGTATGTCTCTATCAGTTTTGCTCATCGAGAGACTGAAATTTTTGCCCATTCCTCCTTGCAAAACAGCTCAAGCTCAGTGAGGTTGGATGGAGAGCATTTGTGAACAGCAGTTTTCAGTTCTTTCCACAGATTCTCAATTGGATTCAGGTCTGGACTTTGACTTGGCCATTCTAACACCTGGATATGTTTATTTGTGAACCATTCCATTGTAGATTTTGCTTTATGTTTTGGATCATTGCCTTGTTGGAAGACAAATCTCCGTCCCAGTCTCAGGTCTTTTGCAGACTCCATCAGGTTTCCTTCCAGAATGGTCCTGTATTTGGCTCCATCCATCTTCCCATCAATTTTAACCATCTTCCCTGTCCCTGCTGAAGAAAAGCAGGCCCGAACCATGATGCTGCCACCACCATGTTTGACAGTGGGGATGGTGTGTTCAGGGTGATGAGCTGTGTTGCTTTTACGCCAAACATAACGTTTTGCATTGTTGCCAAAAAGTTTGATTTTGGTTTCATCTGACCAGAGCACCTTCTTCCACATGTTTGGTAAACGACACTTTTTATGGATATCTTTAACCACTTCCGGACCGCCGTACGTCGTTTGACGGCGGTACTTT
>BLSH010542214.1:466337-480753 GCA_018402905.1 Glandirana rugosa
GACTTACTAGGTTACAAATGGAGTTACTGATTACTACTATTTATCTTAGGTGGACACACATTAGTTTGCAGTTCATCCAGAGTGGTCATGGGCCTCTTGGCTGCATCTCTGATCAGCCTTCTCCTTGTATGAGCTGAAAGTTTAGAGGGACGGCCAGGTCTTGGTAGATTTGCAGTGTCTGATACTCCTTCCATTTCAATATTATCGCTTGCACAGTGCTCCTTGGGATGTTTAAAGCTTGGGAAATCTTTTTGTATCCAAATCCGGCTTTAAACTTCTCCACAACAGTATATCGGACCTGCCTGGTGTGTTCCTTGTTCTTCATGATGCTCTCTGCGCTTTAAACGGACCTCTGAGACTATCACAGTGCAGGTGCATTTATACGGAGACTTGATTACACACAGGTGGATTCTATTTATCATCATTAGTCATTGAGGTAAACATTGGATCATTCAGAGATACTCACTGAACTTCTGGAGAGAGTTTGCTGCACTGAAAGTAAAGGGGCTGAATAATTTTGCACGCCCAATTTTTCAGTTTTTTATTTGTTAAAAAAGTTTGAAATATCCAATAAATTTCGTTCCACTTCATGATTGTGTCCCACTTGTTGTTGATTCTTCACAAAAAAATTACAGTTTTACCGTATATACTCGAGTATAAGCCAAGTTTTTCAGCACATTTTTTGTGCTGAAAAAGACCCCCCTCGGCTTATACTCGAGTCAGTGTCTGTGGATGATGAGTAGTTTCATATTAAACAGAGCCGTGCTGCTTCTAAGAGCCGTTCTGTGCTTTGTAAGTGTGATTAAACACATTGGAATGCAGAGAATGCTGAGAGAGGTGTCAGATTCTTAGCTTGATGTCGGGAGGTGGGGGAGGTGGGCGGGACAAGCTGATGTTAGCTGTTCAGTCCCGCCCACCTCCTGATCTCCTTGAAGAGCTGCAGCTCTCTCTCTGCATTCTCAGCGATCCAATGTGTTTAATCACACTTACAAAGCACAGAATGGCTCTTAGAAGCAGCACAGCTCTTTTTAATGTGAATCTACCTTACTCATGCCTTATGTGTTCTGGCTACAGTCTGTGTCCTGGATAAAATCCCTGTGTCCTGGCTACAATACCTGTGTTCTGGCTACAGCCTCTGTGTCCTGGATAAAATCCCTGTGTCCTGGCTACAATACCTGTGTTCTGGCTACGGTCTCTGTGTCCTGGCTACAATCCCTGAGTTCTGGCTCCCTGTCCCTGTGTTCTGGCTACAATTCCTGTGTTCTGGCTCCCTGTGTTCTGGCTAAAATTCCTGTGTTCTGGCTGCTGCATTTGCCACCCTAGGCTTATACTCGGGTCAATAACTTTTCCCAGCTTTTTGTGGTAAAATTAGGTGCCTCGGCTTATATTCGAAACGGCTTATACTCGAGTATATACGGTATATCTTTATGTTTGAAGCCTGAAATGTGGCAAAAGGTTGCAAAGTTCAAGGGGGCCGAATACTTTCGCAAGGCACTGTATATACCATCATTTGTGGACTCTATAACTTTCCTACAGATTATATAATATATACCGATTAGGGTTATTTTCACCTAAGAAATGTAGAGAAATACATTTTGGCCTAAATTTATGAAATAAGATTATTTATTTGCAAAATGTTATAACAGAAATGAAGAAAAACTAATTTTTTAAAAATGTTCGGTATTTTTTCATTTATTTAGAAAAAAATAAAAAAAACAGCAGTGATTAAGTACCAGTGAAAGAAAGCTCTATTTGTGTGAAAATAATGGTAAAAAATGTAGTTTGGGTACAGTGTTGCATGACCGCGCAATCGTCAGTCAAAGTGTGACAGCGCTGAAAGCTGAAGATTGGCCTGGGCAGGAAGGGGGTGGTATGGGCAGGAAGGGGGTGGTATTGAAGTGGTTAATCTTGTCTTGCATGCACAGACATCATCCCTTATGCATATACCAAGTTATTCAAAGCAAGAGAATTGGCTCTGGCAAGATCTACCTGAGAATGCTATTACAGGAATTTATATTAAATAATCTCTGACAGGCAGACAATTGGATACCTGCATCAGCACTGAGGGAAACCCTCTACAGAAAAAAAGAAATAAAAAGGATTTATTTGACAGGCAATGATACCTTATCTAAAATGGTAAGGACAAAAATGCAAGAGAATGGATTTTTCTTCCTCTGCTTTCAACACAATGCTTTTTTCTTTGATAAATTTCATTACAAAGTGCACTTCTCTTATTCAGAGCTAAGCAAGACACGATCTTATGTATTCTAATTGTTGATCACTTGGCCATGGCAGTATTGTACACTGCATCTAAATGGACAACTAAGCATAAAATAGATAGGACTTCAGTAAGCAGGTTAGCAGACAATTACATAAGGAACCAGGTTGTGAAACACAATGAGCAGTGTTAAGCTGGTTACACACTATCCAATTTTCTGTAGATTTTTTCCTTTCGATTTACCAAAACCATATAATATGAGGTCAAACCGTAGGAGTTTTAATTTGTATGCAATCAGGCAGGCCCTTGCACTACATGGTTTTGGTAAATCTGAAGGAAATCTGACAACAAAAGTTGGATAGTGTGTATGGGGTCTTAGTGTCTGAAATATATGAACCGCCTAGGGACTGACCTATAGGCAGTGTAGAATAAAAGGGAAGCAGCTGCCTTTTTAGCCAGCCTGGTGTTATTGATTAAATTAAACAAGGAATCTGATTTGTTGTTAAGCTGACGGGTACATTTTATCCTTCCTTTCATAAATTAGTCTTTGGCCCTTTAGCCAGCATTCAAATGTTAAGCTTTATTGGATAGTTGGAGCAAGAACAAAAAACTATACAGGGAGGTTTATTTAAAGTGGAACTAAACCCATCAATGTAAAGCGTTTGTTTTCCCCCTATCCTGACCTGCCAGGTTGCATCTTGAGGCCGAAGGGCCTGGTATGGATTTTGGGGGGGACCCCATGCCATTTTTTTTCCTAATTCTGTCATAGGGTTCCCCTTAACCACTTCAATACACTGTGTTATATAAACTACACTGACTGCTCCATATAGTCTGAACTGTATTATATATACTATGGGGACTGCACTACACATAAAATTGTAATGACATGTCCCTGTTAAACAGGTGCAGAAAAATTAGGCCTTGGGTGTTGGTGGTGGCAGAACACTGTAACCCCTCACAGTTACTCTTGTTGGGTGCAGGAACGGGCCCTGCTGTTGTAAAGTATTTAAAAAATTGTGATGACATGCCCCAGTCAAACAGGTACAGAAAAATTGGGCCTTGAGAGTTGGTGGTGGCAGAACATTGTAACCCCTCACAGTTACTCTTGTTGGCGCAGGAGCAGGCCCTGCTGTAAAAAAAATAGTAAAAAAAATTGTAATAAGTCATGCCCCAGTCAAAGAGATGCAGAAAAATTGGGCCTTGGGTTTTGGTGGTGGCAGAACACTGTAACCCCTCACAGTTACTCTTGTTGGGCGCCGGAATGGGCCCTGCTGTTGTAAATTATTTTAAAATTGTAATGATATGCCCCAGTCAAACAGGTGCAGCTAAATTGGGCCATGGGTGTTGGTGGTGGCAGAACACTGTAACCCCTCACAGTTACTCTTGTTGGGATCAGGAACGAGCCCTGCTGTTGAAAATTATTTAAAAAAAATGTAATGACATGCCCCAGTCAAACAGGTACAGAAAAATTGGGCATTGGGTGTTGGTGGTGCCCTAAACCCAAAATATTGTTGAAAGCTAGCATCATCAAGATTCAGTAGGAATAGGATAGGCAGCATACACAGTCTCCAAGGGATCCCAGATCCCTAGCAAATTCAATCAGTTACATAAGCATCAGGGCTTGATAGCTGCTGATCCAGTACTGATTCATTTTTATAAATGTGAGCATATCAATGGAGTCTGTGGACAGGTGCACTCTTTGATCCCTTACAAACCCTCCAGCAGCACTGAATGTCCATTCAGAAAGCACGCTGGATGCAGGACAGGCTAGTAGCTCAATTGCATGTTGAGCAAGTTCAGGCCAGTGGTCCATCCTCAAGACGCAGTAACTCAGTGAATGTTCAGTTGGAAAGGTCTCCAAGTCTGCTCTTGCCCCTAGATATTCCTGCACCATATAATGCAGATGCTGCCAATGGTTGCTTGAACCTATCAGCCCTGGGCACTGAGGACTGAAGAATTGGTTAAAGGCATTGGTCAGCTGGCCACCTGACTGAACGAAGCCTCAGAAACACATTGTCCAGTACCAGGAAATGGTAACCTCCCAGGGTCTGGAAACCGTTTCTTCAAGGTATCCTGAAGTTGTTTCATCCTCTGCTCCCTCTGTGAAGGCAGGAAGAGCTCTACAACTTTACCCTTGTAACGTGAATCAAGAAGGGTTGCCAGCTACTAAGGATCCCTCTCCTTGATACCATGAACCCTCGGGTCTTTTAGCAGGCTTTCAGAATCAGGGAGGCCATGCAGTGTAAGTTTGAGTAAACATGAGAGTCCTCTGGGTCACTGAGGAAGATATTGTCAGGAACTACCTCCTCATAGCCACGTACAACTCCTTGGGTTTCTGGGGACTGAAAACAACCCCTTGA
This sequence comes from Glandirana rugosa, assembly GCA_018402905.1. Taxonomy (NCBI): domain Eukaryota; kingdom Metazoa; phylum Chordata; class Amphibia; order Anura; family Ranidae; genus Glandirana; species Glandirana rugosa. The sequence continues at coordinate 470,916 of BLSH010542214.1, forward strand.
AGACTGCTGCATGTTATCCTCTACATCCATGCTGACACAATCCACCTCCTCCTCCTCTTCTTTCTGTGTGTTTGGCGGCCCTGCAGGAATGCTATCTGCATAAAGGGGGCCTTGAGAGGAAAGAGAGACCTCCATTTCCTCCTGCTGTTCTGCCTCAAGTGCCCTGTCCATGATTCCATGAAGCGTGTGCTCCAGCAGGAAGACTAGAGGGACAGTGTCACTGATGCATGCATTGTCCCTGCTCACCATCCTTGTGGCCTCCTCAAATGGTGACAGGACTGTGCATGCATCCTTCATCAGTAGCTACTGGCGTGGCATAAAGAAGCCAAGCTCCCCTGAGCCTGTCCTGGTGCCATACTCACACAGGAACTCGTTGATGGCCCTCTGCTGTGTGTGCAGCTGCTGCAGCTTTGCCAATGTTAAGTTCCACCTAGTGGGCATGTCACAAATGAGGCGGTTGGTGGGCAGGTTGAATTCCGGCTGAATATCAGCCAGCCCAGCACTGGCATTGTATAACCGTCGAAAATGACCACAGACTTTTCTGGCCTGCCTCAGAATATCTGGTAAGCCTGGGCACCTGGTCAAGAAATGCTGCACCACCAAATTCAGGACGTGTGCCAAGCATGGAATATGTGTCAAGTGTCCCTGTCGGAGGGCAGAGAGAAGGCTGGTGCCATTGTCGCATACAACCATTCCCAGCTCAAGCTGCGATGGCATCAACCACCTCTGAGTCTGCCCCCGCAGAGCTGACAGAATCTCTGACCCTGTGTGGCTCCTGTCACCTAGACAGACCAAATGAAGCACCGCATGGCATCTTTTAGCCTGCTTGCGTAGCCCCTTGAATGCTTAGGGAGCACTGCTCGTTCAGAGGACACTTCTGCAGAAAAGGCCACAGAGGTAGAAGAAGAAGGGGTGGAGGAAGCAGATGTGGCAGAATCACCACCTTTTTTGGGAGGCGTGGTGCGGGACTAGCTCCAACACTGAACCCTGTCCTGCATCCTTCCCAGCTGCCAGCAGAGTTACCCAGTGCACCATAAATGAAAGGTAACATACCTGACCATGCCTGCTGGACCATGAGTCAGCGGTAATATGAACCTTGTTGCTAACCGCCCTTTCCAAGGAGGCAGGAACATTGCCTTCCACATCAAGGTAGAGAGCTGGAATGGCCACTGTGGTACAGCACATTCCACAAATACAGGAAAGGGGGCAGAGTCTACCAGCTGAAAAGGCAGCAGTTGTAGTGCTAGCAATTTGGCCCGGCTAGCATTTAGACACTGAGCATGTGGATGGCTGGGATAGTATTTTTTTTTATGATTCAACAACTGGGGTAGGGAAATTTGCCTGCTGAAATCAACTGGTGGTGTACTGCTAGCAGATCGGCTGCAAGTACTTGTGGCACCCATTGCTATACCTTTATTCCTCTCAGTGCAGGCTTTTGCGAGGACTGGAGGTATTGTAGGGGTTGAGATCACAGATGAAGAGCAAGGAGAAGTCCGCCTTGTTTTATGATGTGGGTCTTTGAGGTGCTGTTGCCAAAGGAGTGCATGGCAGGTTGTCATATGTCTTGTTAAGCATGTGGTGCCCAAGCGGCTGCTGTTCTGGCCACACTCGGTCCACTTCAGACATAGATTGCAAACAGCAACAGTGCGTTCTACTGCACGAGTGTTGAAAAAAGCCCACACCAATGAACTTTGGAAGTCAGCGGGGAGTCAGCAGTGCCTTGCATCTGTGGAGCTCTGTGGTGTGATGCAATAGGGTGGCTGCCCTTAAGCTAGCCCATGGAGGACATCCTGCCTCGTTGGAGTTGTGCCTTCTCCTCCTCACTTTCCTCCTCTCTTCTCTCAGGCACCCAATTACAGTCAGTGTCCTCATCATTCCCTCCCTCCTCGTCACTGGAGCAAACTTGGCAGTATGCTGTAGCTGGGGGAACATGACTGCTGGTTTCTTGTCCTTTTGTGGCACCCCCTGGTCTCTAGGCGCACGTTACTCCCTTCCTCAACCTGGGAACCAACATCGGAGCCTTCAAATTGCTGTGCATCCTCCATCAGCACGTAACCGACACCATGATCTAATAATTCTGGTGACTCCCCCGTGCATGATGGAGGGGCTATGGAAGGAGTAACTGTGGACAAGGATTCGGTGGCATAGGCTGCTTTGGCACCTGCATTGGAAGGCAAACTAGTATTAGCCTGGGTGACAGAGGATGAGGAGGATGAGAATGGCTTAGTTATCCACTCCACCAACTCTTCTGCATGTTGTGGCTCAATAACACAGCCAACAGCAGAAAAAAGGACAAGTGTGACCCGCCTGCAGAGGGTGCACCATGTCCGCCACCACCACTTTTCACTGTAGACACAGAGGCTGCTTACCCTCTTTTTGTGGCCTGGGAGTGTCTGCCTCTCCTTGGTGGCCTTCCAGACATGATGGGGATTTTTTTTAACACCGCACTACACTGTATTATATACTGTACACCACCAAATGCACTGTATATATAGTCTACACTGATTGCCCTATATATATATATATATATATACAAAACTGTATATATATATTCTTACACTGCCCGCACTGACTGTATATAGGCTACACTGAATGCGCTGTATATATAGTCTATACTGAATGCTGAGTATACATATATATTTTGTGACATTATGCGAGGCACCACAATGGACGGGCAATATTTGTCACCTCGCATGCGATCATTTTGAGGCGAATAGCGGGAGTCCGACCCGAGTTTTGCCAGCCACCGTGGCAGAGCTGGTTCCAGCCCTGACTTCCTGGTCCACTCAAACCCCTCTCCCCCTGCATTTAATGATCAGGAAGAGATCTCACTAGAGCTTGATCCTGGATCTCAGAGGGAGAAAGCTGAGAGAGCTCTGTGTGTGAAATTGGACTCTAAACACAAGGTTTGCAATGTGCTTATGTTTTGTGGGTGTCGGGGACAGCCCCACACCGTATAGAGAGGAATCTATTTGTTTAGTGTAGCACCAGGGGGTGAGGTTTTGTTTTCTGTTTATGTTATGATCTTGCAAACCGGTAAAAATAAACCTGGCAAGCCGCCAGACTTTAAAGAAACTGACATCCATGCTAAATCTTTTCCCCTGATAAGTGATCCCCACAAGCTAATCTCCCACACTTGGTGGAGGATCAGCGTACCAACTTTCGAAGATGGAAGAAATGTTGAAGGCCCTGCTACAAGCAAATGCATCCCAGCGGGAAACCAACCGCCAGGTTGTAGAGGCCGCTGTAGCTCAGCAAGAGGAGAGTTGCCGGGCTATTGCAGCACAACAGGCAGCTCAGCAAGAGGCAACTCGCCAGGCTATCACAGCACAACAGGAGACGAACCGGCAGTTTACGGAAGCCCTGCTGGAGTTGAAAAAGGGGCCTGCACCTCCTGTGACAGTGGAACCAAGGTTGGTACGTGCTTCTTACCACATACAGAAGATGACACCTGCGGATGACGTGGAAGTGTACCTCACGACCTTTGAAAGAGTCGTTCTTAGTAAAGGATCGCCAAAAGAACAGTGGGCGAACCCCAAAAAGCCTATTTCGATCTGGAAACAGATAAGGCCCAGGGCTATGAGACTCTAAAGGCAGACATACTCACATGCCTGGGGGTCACCATGGCAGTTCGTGCCCAAGGCGTGCATCAGTGGACCTATTGCACCGACAAGCCACCCCGTTCACAGATGTTCGACCTAGTTAACCTTACCAGGAAATGGCTACAGCCAGAGACTTTGCAAGGTCCCAGATTGTGGAGCGCGTGGTCATGGACCACTATCTACAGACGCTCCCTGCTGCTTTGAGGAAATGCCATGGGGACCCCAAAAACTGCAAGCCAACTGGTATACCTCGTCGAGAGATACACGGCTGCTGAGGACTTGTTGCACCCATCTGTGCCCCACTCCAATGTCTCTAGAGGTGACCTGGTAAGACTGTTCCAGGGTTCAGGGGCGAGGGGAAATTTGATAAAACTGATACGGTTGAAGAGACAGGGGGCTGTAGACCTAGAGATTGGCCAAAGAAGCCAGGAAGGTCTTGGGGACCTTTGAGAGGACTGGGTATAGAACACATACAGTGCTACTCTTGCCATGCATTGGGCCATATTGCTGCCAATTGTCCCCTGAATGATGAACCCATGCAATGTGATAATGCTTATATGAAAAGACGCATTTTTCTGTTTTCACAGGTCGCATGTATAGCATCATGCTCAAGTTGCATGGAGAAGCAAATGTGTGTGATTGCTATTGACGGGAAACCCGTCACTGCGCTGCTTGACTTTGATAGTGTGATAATGTTGGTCAAAAGCAGCTGTTTAAATCCAGCCAGGTTACACCCTAGCACTGTTGGGGTCTTTTGCATCCATGGGGACACTCGTGACTGCCAGAGGGCGCTGGTCGAGATTGACACCCTTACGGCAGAGTAACCCATTCAGTGGAAGTGGTACCTTCCCTGCTTCATAAAGCCCTAGTGGGGAGGGATTTTCCCCATTTTTGGAGGTTGTGGGAAGGCACAGAGAGCCTGGAGGAAAGTGCCCCCCCTGCTGAGGAGGCACGGGAGTTCTCATCAGACCCTTTTTGCCAACCGGGAAGAGAGATTGGTGGCAGGACCAAGGAAGGTTTTCCTTTTCCTGTAATAGCTCCCAGCAGGTGGCCAGTGTCCCAGACCATGTCTCTGTCCCTGACCATGACAGTGAACAGAATGTAGTCCCTGACTTAGAGGTCCAGAGAGAGGACTTCTGTACAGAACAACTATGGAATTACACAGAGAAAACGCGAAGGTGATGGATGGGGAACCGGTGGACCCTAACTGGGGGGTGTCTTTTCCCTACATGGCGCTTAAAAATGATTTGTTGTATCAGGTGGTGAAACACAGAGAGGACAAACTGGAACAGCTAGTGGTTCACAAACCCTTTCGCCGGATAGTGCTAGATCTGGCCCTTGATCATGTAATGGGGGGACATCTGGGTATGGAGAAAACTAGGGAGAGGATGAAGCCAGAAATTCTTCTGGTCTGGGTTGTATGCAGATGTCAAAGAATACCGTGAGTCATGCCCTGAGTGTCAAATGACTGCCCCGTCACCCCATTTTCGTAGTCCTCTTGTCCCACTTCCCATAATTGAAGTGCCAATCAAGTGAATTGGCATGGATCTCATGGCACCAGTAGTAAAATCTGCCCGGACACACCAGCACTTCCTGGTGATACTGGACTATGCGACCTGCAACCAGCTTGGCCACTGTGGCCGGCAAAACCCAGGTTGGACTCCCGCTAGTCGCCTCAAAATGATCGCATGCAAGGTGACAAGTATCGCCCATCCATTGTGGTGCCTCTCATAACGTCACATATCCCCCCCCTCTGCTCAAGCCCCCCAGGCGGAGCAACTGTCCCGACCATGCAGTGGGCCAGGGAAAGACCATCAGCGTTATTTTGGAGCCTTCCAGCCTGGTGTTCCACTGAGAACTTAAATGGCTGTAGGGCCAGGAACCACCTAGTTACCCGGCTATTTTTCTCCCGGTTGTTACACATCCACTTAAGGGGGGCATGGTCGGTGACTAGCCTGAATGACCTTCCCAGAAGGTAGTATTTTAGGGCCTCTAAGGCCCACTTGATAGCCAGGAACTCCTTCTCCACAAGGGTATAATTCTTTTCATGTCTATTAAGCTTCCTGCTTAAGTAGACAACCAGGTGCTCCTCACCATCTCTGATCCGGGACAGAACAGCACCCAGTCCCATCTCATAGGTGTCGGTTTGAACCACAAACTCCTTTGTGAAGTCTGGGGTCACGAGCACTGGCTGTACACAAAGGGCTTGCTTCAATTTCTGGAAGGCCTTTTCAGCTTCGGGAGTCCACTTAACCATTCCTGACCCTTTGCCAGATTGGTCAGAGGGACGGCAATGGTAGCAAAGTCGGGGATGAAGCACCGGTAATACCCTGTAATCCCCAGGAAGGCCCAAACCTGTTTCTTGTTCACTGGTTGGGGCCACTTTTGAATGGCCTCGATTTTATTGGTCCAGGGCTTAATCAGACCCCGAACAATAACATACCCAAGGTATTTGGTCTCCTCTAGACCTAAGGCACACTTTTTCAGGTTGGCTGTTACACTCAGTGAATCTACCACTGCCTGTACCCGGTGCAGATGTGATTCCCATGGGCTGTGGATGATGACATCATCCAGATAGGCCCCTGCATAGGGCTGATGCGGCCTCGAAGTCTTGTCCACCATCCTCTGAAAGGATGTAGGGGCCCCATGCAGACCAAACGGCATTCGCTTGTATTGGAAGGACCCCTCGGGGGTAGAGAAGGCCATTTTTTCCTTTGATCTTCCAGTATCCCTTAGTTAGGCCTAGGGTTGTTATGCACCGGGCACCTCCCAACCCTATCCACAAGTTCGCCAACCCGCGGCATATGGTATGCGTCAAACTTAGACACTTCATTCAGCTTCGTAAAATTGTTACAGAACCGGATAGTGCCATCGGGATTTGGAACCAGTACTATTGGGCTCGACCAATCGCTGTGGGACTCCTCTATCACGTCTAACTCCAACATGGTTTTTATTTCTCTCGCCACCACCTCTCGTCTAGCCTCAGGTATTCGGTAGGGTTTTACATTTACACGGACCCCTGGTTCCGTGATTACGTCATGTTGTACAGTGGTCAGTCTGGGTAGAGAAAAAGTCTCTAATTTTACTGTCAAATTCCTTAACGCCGTTTTATTGCGTCAGCAACAAGGACTCGGTTATGTGAACATCCAGGGTCAGGGGTAGCCTGTCCTTTTGGGGAGTGGGCACTGCCAACAAACTCTCCCTGTCCTTCCATGGTTTTAGGAGATTAACATGGTAAATATGCTCCGGTTTCCTTTTCCCAGGCTGGTAAACTTTGTAGTTTACTTCCCCTACTCTTTCCCTAATCTCAAAGGGACCCTGCCACTTTGCCAGGAATGTACTTTCGACCGTGGGGACTAGCATCAGCACTCTGTCTCTGGGGTTGAAAGTTCGAGTTTTGGCATCCCAATTGTAAACCCTTCTCTGGGCTTGCTCCATATGCTCTTGTACAAGGGGCAGGACAACTGCGATCCTGCATCAAACAGACGTGCTCTATGACGCTTCAATATGGGGTGGCCTCTCCTTCCCATGTCTTTTTTGCAACATCTAGAAGCCCCCTGGGATGTCTACCATACAAATGTTCAAAGGGGGAATTCAAAGGAGGAATACCGCATAGACACCTGCGGAACCTCTCATATGGCAAACATGAGGAACGGTAGCAAAAAATCCCAATTTCGCCAATCTTTATCCACCCCCTTTTTTAGCATGCTCTTGAGGGTCTTGTTTAACCTTTCCACCAGACTGTCGGTTTGGGGGTGGTAAACTGAGGTACAGAGATGGGGGATTTTGCACAACTTGCACAATTCTCTGGTCACTCTCGACATGAACGGGGTACCCTGAGCCGTCAAGATTTCTTTAGGGATTCCCACCCGACAAAACACCTGGACCAGTTCCTTGGCTCTAGTCTATTCCACAAGGGTATGGCCTCAGAATAGTGGTCCAGGATCACCAGGATGTGCTGGTATCCCCAGGCAGATTTTACTACTGGTCCCACGAGATCCATGCCAATTCACTTAAACTGTCACGCCTTGACTGGGGATTGATCCTGGGACCTGTGTTCTTGTGGTCGGTTCCTTATGGCCTTAGCCATGGAGTAACTACTATCTTGTAGAGTCCTGGGTATCTACTGCTTTTGGATGGTGACTCTGGCTCCACCCAGTGGCCAGCTATAGGCATTCACCTCAATTAGTACCCTATAAATCCTCACTTCCCCTTCCTGTATTTGCTTGAGTATAGGTTTCAGTTACTGCTAGTCATTATACCTGATTGTTTGCCTGTTACTAACTTTGCTTGATCCCGACTACGCCTTTGGATTGCCCTCTTGTACTACGTTGACCGATTGTTGCTGAATTTTGCCTGTCCCTGACGTCATCTCTGGTAAACCCCTTGGATTTCTGCCTGGATTTGCTACAGGACCGACATTGGGTCACCTTTGGCTCCCAACTAACCGTGAGTCATTTATTTATTTGTTTTTCCTTGATTGGGTCTGTTTACACTTACCTTAGAGGTCCCAGAATTCTGGCTGCAGGATTGAAACCATCCTCCACCTGATACCAGGATAAGACTGGTCAGGAAACCGGAGTGACGGTTGGGGTTCCTGGCAGACCTAACAGTATGCTCAGGCCAGATGGACCTCCGCGAGTTGGTACAGGCAGTCTCTTATTAGGGACTACTGCTGGGAGAACAGGCTAACCATGTGCAGTCATTGGAGGAGAAACTAGATTCTATCACGGCTATGTTGGCCTCTTTATCTGCTGCACATGGGTCCAGTCCTGCTGCACCTAGTGACCTAGGGGCTGGGGCTAGGTAACCTGGGGCCTTGTCTATACCACTGGATCCTCCCGCTCCTAAAATTACTCTCCCTGGGAAGTATGATAGTAACCCTGCTGATTGCAGGGAATTCCTCAACCATTGTGGGTTACATTTTAAAAACCAGCTTGGTGTGTTTGCCTCTGCTCAAGCCAAGGTGACATTAATAATTTCCCTGCTCAAAGGCAGAGCTTTGTCCTGGGTGTCACCTCTTCTTGAGAAGGAGTCTCCAGTGCTCACCGACTATCCCACCTTCATGAAGACATTTGAAAACATTTTTGACATTCCTGGCAGAGTATCTGCAGCTGAGTCAAGTATTCTTGACTTACGTCAGGGTAAACGAAGCGTAGCGTCCTATGCCATAGAATTCCATACGCTAGCGACAGAGACCAACTGAGACAGTAGCGCCCTTAAGGATGCGCTGCGTAGAGGGTTAGCGGAACGCATTAAGGATAAATTAATGTACCGTGAAAACCCAGCGGGTCTGGAGGAGTTTATCAACTTGTGTATCCTGGTGGACACTCGCTTTTCTAAGCGTCAATTAGAGAGAGGGCGCCAAGGACAATATAATCCTCCCAGACTTGGTACTAAGTCTCCTCCTCGACAATCGCTAGTCCCTTCTGTCCCCTCTCCTGTCGGGTCTGAGGAAGAACCCATGGACCTAGGGGCGGTGTCACGTACCTGATGGTAGAGTCTGACTTATGCAGTGGGCAACCTCTTACGGCCCTTGTTCCAGAACCCCTGGTAGAGTAGATATGGAGTTTTAGAGCGCAGGGGCTGGATCGGACACAGATGTTGGTGAGATGTCGTCCAGAGGTCCGTGCAAGATTGAAGAGTAGTGAGACAGGCTGGGTCAATAACATGCGGGCAAGGCAGTACAGAGGGAGCAGGCAGTTGGGGGGTCGGGTGCAGGCAGGTTCGGCAACAGGCAGGCAACTGAAGTACAAAGGGGTCAGGCAGAAGGATGGTGGTAGGCAAGCCGGGGGTCGGTGCAGGCTGAGTTCAAACAGGTAAAAGTCAAGCCGGGTCACAGGTAAACAGGAAGTCTTCAGAACAGATCACTGCGGGACACCGGAACGCTGTTGAACGTACAGCACTGGTTGCAGGGTGCTGTCCGCTTAAATGGGCCATCTGGCGCCGATGCCGGCGCATGCGCGCACAGGCGCGCTCACACTTTACATGTGCCGTGCACAGGTTTCCGGACCCTAGTACCAGTGGCAACAGTTGCTTCCTGATATTGCCCCCCTCCCCAAGGGGCAGCCTCCGGATGCCCAAATGGGCTCTTAGCTCTGGGTGTCTTCTCCAAAAAGACTCAACAAGTTCTTCAGCGTGAATGTGGTCCTCAGGTTCCCATGAGCTTTCTTCGGGCCCATACCCCTTCCACTTGACCACCCTTTTTCCTGCAATCAAGGATGGCTTCTACCTCA
>BLSH010542214.1:555996-577489 GCA_018402905.1 Glandirana rugosa
TGAATGGATGGTGTATGGGGGGGATGTGAGGACTGGATGGATGGTGTATGGGGTGGTGAGGACTGGATGGATGGATGATGTATGGGGGGATTGAGAATAGGGTTGCCACATCATCCCTTTAATCCAGGACACATATGGATTACACAGGTTGTTCTGAGGTTAATTTAATGCAGATAAGGCACCAAGTGAGCTTAATTACCACCTTAATCAGCCACAGAGTAATTAATATGTGTCCTGGATTAACCACTTCCTTACTGGGCACTTAAACCCCCCTCCTGCCCAGACCAATTTTTGGCTTTCAGCGCGGTCGTGCGACGTTGTAACCAAATAAAATTTGCGTCCTTTTTTTCCCACAAATAGAGCTTTCTTTTGGTGGTATTTGATCACCTCTGCGTCATTTCTGATGGCCGCTATAAACAAAAAATGAACGACAATTTTGCAAAAAAGAACAATATTTTTTACTTTTTGCTAAAGTACAAATCCATTAAAAAAAAAGTATTCATCAGTTTTGATATATTCTTCTACATATTTTTGGTTAAAAAAAAATCGCAATCAGCGTATATTGATTGGTTTGCGCAAAAGTTATCGCGTCTACAAACTATGGGAATTGATTTATGGTGTTTTTATTATTTATTTATTTTTACTAGTAATGGTGGCGATCTGCGATTTTTATCGGGAGTGCGATATTGCAGCAGAAATGTCGGACATTTTTTACACATTTTTGGGACCAATGACATTTATACAGCGATCAGAAATTTAAATATCCACTGATTACAGTGTAAATGTCATTGGCAGTGAAGGGGTTAACCTGCAGGGGCAGTGAAGGGGTTAACAATGTTCCCTGGGTGTGTTCTAACTGGGGGGGGGGCTGGCCGGGACATAACAGATCTAACTGATCCCAGTGACAGGGATCAGTAGACCTGTTATGTCCCCTGTCACAGAACGGAGAACCGCCGTGTTTACATCGGCGGTTCCCCGTTCTGCAGCTCTGTCAGGCGATCGTGGGTCTCGAGCGGACATCAAGTCCGCCCGACCCACGGGCACGCTCGCGCAGCGTGCGGCGGGCGCCGCCACTGCCGCCAGGGGGCGGGCCGGGAGCGTGCACAGGGGACGACGTCCCGGCATTTCAGATCCGCGCTGGAGCCGTACTTCGGCAATAGCGCGGATCTGTAGGGTTTAAAGGGATGATGTGGCAACCCTAGCTGAGAACCCTTTGTTGATTTCCTGACATACCCCAGACACACACTTAAGCCCCGTACACACGGTTCAACGATCGCACGTATGATCGCGTCGAATCGTATGTTGGCTGTTGTATGCAGCATACTGACTGCCCTACACGATCGTACGTCCGGGGAAAGAATGTTCAGGTGCATGTAATTAGCATCCAGCCATTCCTGACTTCGGAGCATGCGTGTTTTGCACAATACAACTTTGTTGTATCAACTGCTCTGTACACACGATACAACGGTCGTATGAGAGCTTGTTGGTACGACCAAGTTTTCTAGTCTGCTCATACAACTCCCTTGTACGACTGTTGTATGTTCGACTGTTCAAATCGCGCATACGAACGATCGATATCGCATACAACGGTCGTGAGTACGACCTGTTGTATATGACCGTCAAACCGTGTGTACGAGGCATTAGTCTCCCAGCGCGATCAAGAGAGCAGCAGGTATTGGTAACATGGAGGCTCCGCCTATAACCCCACCTCCGTGTGCCTTCTTTAGCCAGCTGTCCACCTAGGGTTGCCACATCATCCCTTTAATCCAGGACACATATGGATTACACAGGTTCTAAGGCTAACTGAATGCAGATAAGGCACCAAGTGAGTTTAATTACCACTTTAATCAGCCACAGAACCTAAGTAATTAATGTATGTCCTGGATTAAAGGGAAGATGTGGCAACCCTACGTCCACCACCCGTCTGTAGCACAGTGTACGGATGTAGGCACCGAGCGCAGGGGGAAGATGGGGAGGGAGAAACTTTGGCCGGCAGCATCAGAAATCACTGCGGCCCGGATATAGTACAGTGAGCCACTGGCGGGTTGGGTCGGGTGGCAACTAGGGTTGCCACCTCATCCCTTTAAACCCGAACACATATTAATTACACAAGTTCTATGGCTGATTAAGGTGGTAATTAAACTCATTTGGTGCCTTATCTGCATTAAATTAGCCTCAGAACCTGTGTAATTCATATGTGTCCTGGATTAAAGGGATGATGTGGCAACTCTAGTGGCAACTTTAAGTCTGCCCCTGCAATCTGGGGACAAAAGCGGGGACAATCTTGGGGCGGAGACAATGTCCTTAATACGGGGACTGTCCCCAGAAAGCGGGGACATCTGGTCACCCTATTATAAGTACTCCCAGGACATTGCTAAGTGAGGCCTAGTCGTCACTGCTCACCTCCACCATCACAAGAGTGAGCTCTCAAATTCTGAGCTCAGGGGTACTGGTGCTTGGTGCTGCATCAAATTAGCCCCAGAACCGGTGTAATTCATGTGTCCTGGATTAAAGGGATGAGGTGGCAACCCTACTGCTTCCTAAGGTAAGGGGGCCTCAGATCACTACCTTCCCGCCCATCCATCTTTTGCAGGGGGTGCTGATCGCCGTGTTTCCCTCCGTCTCCCGTGGGGGGGGAGCTACCCCCCCAAATATTGAGCACCGGTCACCACTGATCCTGGGAGTATTTGGCAACATCCTGGGAGTATTCCAGTCAGGCTTCATAAGGTCTGTAAATGGCCTACACCTATAGCAAGGGTATTCTGCATCTTTAGTCAGTTTAGCTGCAGTTTGTTTTATTAATCTACAAACATCCTTTACCTGCATAGGCAGGTTTTTTTGTAAAGGTGAACTATCCTTTTAACTGTAAACTGATGAGCTGTAAAGGCATTTAAAGTGCCACCTACTGATGGAAATACTGGAAATTTAGATCCAGTGAACAGTTGTGCAAATATCGTACAACACAAAAACTTGCAACTACCATCTTTTTATTCTACAGGGCCTCTACGTTCAGAAATATATTATGTTCTGGGGGTTTTAGGTCTTGTTATAGCCAAAAATGCAGATTTTAACGTGTAAAAAAAAAAAAAAGGTAAAATTGCTCCAGAAAGAAAATGGTTAATAGAACAATCCATGGGTGCGTGTGTGTCTGCAGGGAGGGAGTGGAGGACGGGTGTCAGAGCGAGGCCTGGGAAGAGGCTGAACTGGGAGCGAGGCTTGGATAGAGGAAGGAGAGAGTCCGTGGAGCAGAGGGGGGCTGTTGTGAATAGCAGTTTGAAGTGAGGAGTAACATTTGTCAGAGGTACTTTTATCTCTAGGACACTGCCTCGTCTACTGTTCTTGCAGCGTGTTTGTGGTATTAAACCCCAAAGTAAACGTTTATTTTACTGCAGCTCACCAATTGTTAGATATGGTGGCTGCATTAGTTTTTTTTTTTAGGCTTTTTTTCCTTTATTTTCACCTTATGATCTGGCTAGTAAGCTGTCCTGCAGATGTAGCATCCATGTAAGTCACTTGTTCCTGTGGATTATGTCACATTTGTGGCATTGTTGGAGACTATATTTTCACTTTAGTGAATCCTGTAAATAGGTTCATCCCAGTTTATTATGTCTTTATAAGTTAATCTATCAGCTCGCTTAAGCCTTTTACACATGATCAGATTTTCGGACGACCGTTCGTTCGTTTTTTGTTGCATGCTAGTCTCAAGTCGAAAGTGAAGAGGTTACTCGCCATCCGAAAATTCTCGTACAACAGAATACAACTTCAGAAATGATGTAATGTGTTGAATAGTTTTGTATGTATTTTTAGTTTCTGAGCATGCGTAGTCTTGCTCTTATGATTTTTTTCGGACGAAAACCGCACTGATTAAATGAAAATCGGACGTTAAGTTCACTTAAGACAAAAATTTTATAGTCTGCACATCCAGCTTTTGTCTGGCGAAAAAAAACAGAATCCGCTGTCGCAAGCACCATACTGACGATCTGAAAATAGGAAGATCGTTTGCACTAAATTTTACTTCCGATGTTCGTATCGTGTGTATGGGCCTTTGGATTGCACCAGTTTTGATCCCACACTAGAATTCTCCCAACGTTTATGTATTGAATATTATTGTTGGCATGAAAGACATTGTATGGAGTCGTCCTTTTTCCTTCTGTGAACCTTGGACCTTTTTTTGTAATTTGTGACTGAGCCTTACGATTGGAATTCACCAAACAGGTTCATTATTATGGCACATTCTCCATCCTCACCACTTAAAGTAGAACTATAGGCAAAAGTTTTTTTTTTTTTTTTTTTTTTGCGTGGAGTAGATACATAACATGTCACGCTTTAAAATTGCGCGCACTCGCGGAATGGCGCCAAACTTTAAAAATCTCCTTGGGCTACGCTTTACATTTTTACAGGATACAAGTTTAGAGTTACAGAGGGGGTCTAGTGCTAGAATTATTGCTCTCGCTTGAACGACTGCAGCGATACCTCACATGTGTGGTGCAGACGCCATTTCCATATGCAGCCGCAACCTAGGTATGCATTTGCTTCTGCATGCAAGAACAAGGGGACGGGGCGCTTTAATTTTTTTTTTTTTTGATCACTATTATTCCTATTACAAGAAATGTAAACATCCCTTGTAATAGGAATAAGGCATGACAGGTCCTCTTTATGGAGACATCTATGGTCAGTAAGACCCCAGATATTTCCTCTACCTTGGAAAGCCTGAGATAAAAAAAGGGAAAGAAAATGACAGTTTACATCTGCCAGAGCCGACATCACTTCCGGCCTCCCAGGCTTATAGTGCTTATAGTAATCCGGTGCCAAATCGGATCTCCGGCTTCCCGATTGCATGGGAAAGCACATCCCCTCTGGCTGCCTATAAAAGTAATCCAGGGGCTAAATAGCCGCTACGATGGCTTTTACATTACAGGGAATTGCCGGCTGAAAACAAAGATATCTGAATGATACCTGTCGCTGCAGGCATCATCCAGATATCTCCATTTCAACCTAAGGACGTTATATCTATATGATGTCCTATGGGCAGGAAGTGGTTAAAGTGAACTTCAATAACTAATAATATTAAAAAATTTATAGCGGTTGTAAACCTGTAAGACAATGGCATAATGTGCTAGTATGTGCATCACATACTAGCACATTATGAAATCCTTACCTTAGAGCGGCACCCGCTCACAGCTGAGACGGCTGACATCTGTGCACTGTAAGTGGCCTGAGCCGCAATGACGTCACTCCTGCGCATGTACACGAGAGCCATCGTTTCTGGCACAGGCTCTGAATGTCCAGCACTGTAAGCCGGACCTTCAGGGCGCATGCACCGATTATGTCATTGGCTGCATGCACTCTAAATATCTCCTAAACTGTGCAAGGAGATATTCATAGTACTTACAGGTAAGCCTAATATAGCCAATGTCCCCCTTAGGGGTGGCTGGAAATTGTGGTTCACCTGCTCACACTGCCCTCAATCACATTCCTCGCTTGCATCCGGAGTCATCAAACAGGCTGGCTCTTTGTTTTGTTTTTCTTTTGTTTTTTTATTAGGGGTTTAAACTTGGATGGGGTAAGGAATGATTATGGGATGCCTGATGATCAACAGTTCTTTACACTGGACATCTATATACATCCAGTATATACACTTCTCCTTCAACCTCCAGCACAACAATTACTTTCCCTTGTTCCTCTCTCCTGCACAACAATTACTTTTCCTTGTTCCTCTCTCCTGCACAACAATTACTTTTCCTTGCTCCTCTCTCCTGCACAACAATTACTTTTCCTTGTTCCTCTCTCCTGGACGACACTTGCTCCCGGCCTAGTAGCACATGGTGAGGCCTGATCTGGCTTTGACCAGGGCCTAGTAACCATCTTTTGCAGGCAAGGGACCGCGGGCCCCTATAGTGTAGAGAAGGTTTGTAGAATGTGCTACTTGGCCTGATGGACTACTGCTCCCAGCCCATCCTCCTCCAGGTCTCAACAGTCCTCCTGACTGCAAGCACCTGTACACTGCCCACTGACACCAAAGTCCCAGTCTCTTCCTGCACCTCTTCCAGACTGCTTCTCTCCCAATCTGCTGCAGAGTGCATCTCCACTTTCCTGGGCTGTGTCACTCACGACAGCTGGTGAACTCCTCCTGGAGACCTTGGCATAGCGCTCCTCTCCTGCTGTCCTCTCCTGCTCCACCAGGATCTCACTCCTCCTGGATGCACTCGAGCCCTGGGCCGAGTTCACCCCCCCCCCAGACTGGGGACTCCCTCAAGGCCCACCGACAGTCTCAGCACTACGTCTCCATTCTCCAGCTTCCACCCGAACTCTCCTCCCCTCACTGGGCAGAACACAGTATTTAAGGACACCTGTCCCCTACCAATACAGGTTGGGCATTGGTCAGGGCTCCTTAACATCAAAACGCCTCACCTCCCTTTTCCAGAACTTTCTGAAGAAAAGGGGAGGAGTAACAGAGAGGTGTTTCTTTCTGAAGTCTCCAGCTCTCCCTGGGCCACTCCCTTGCCCAGAATCAAAACACAGGCCTGACCGCAGCCAAGACTGCCTAAATTTACCTACTCTGACACAAAAATCCTTAACCATCACCTACCTAACGTAGAGGGCACTTCACTTATTATCTTACCTGTAGGGTATAAGTGGTGTAACAGAGTTTACAATCACTTTAACAATTTTAAATAGGGGATGAGGCTTTTGTAGGATCGCTCGTGGCAGTCTGTCATTTTTTTTTATATGCAATATTTTTATTTTCGTTGATTCATTTAGTGCCCATTCACATAGGGACGACTTGCGATCCGACTTGAGTTGCCTCAAGTCGCCCCAAGTCGCTTGACATCTGAAATCCCATTGAAATGAATGGGAGCCGTCTTAATATACACGACTGAAGTCGCTCAGACTTCAAGGCGACTTCTGAAAAGGTTCCTGTACTACTTCTAGGCGACTTCTATCCGACTTGTGCCCATAGGATTCAATAGAAGTCGCCTCCAAGTCGGATCCCCCATCTACATGGAAGCGACTAAGAATTTATCCAGGGCAACCACCTCCCTCCCCGCTCTGATTGGCCACAGGCAAAGTCGCCTGGCATAGTCAAGCTTGAAGTTGCCTCCAAGTTGCCTCCAAGTAGCCTGCAAGTAGCCTGCAAGTAGCCTGCAAGTTGCCTAGCAAAGTCGTGCCAGAAGTCGGATCGCCCCTGTGTGAATGCAGCCTTATTGTTTTTATTTTCTATTTACTTTTTGCAACAGTGTATTCATACCTCCAAATTGTCTACTAGCTCTCATTATTGCTATACTGCATGTGAAGTTCCTGTCTATGGTTGCTTTTCAGGGGCTTGGACTTATGCTACACAGTGCATTTTTTCACCTCTTTTAATGGTATTTATTCCTCTGCCACCAGCAGACCCTCATCTCAATGAGTGGGGCGAAGTATGTTGCAGACCTGGTCTGGATGAATCGTGCTGAGGCTGCTTTTACTTGCATCTACCTCCTTACCACTCGGGCCGGATGAGGTGGCCGGGCTACCTCTTTCTATTTCTACAGATGCCGCAGTTAGAGGGTTAGTTAAACCATTTATGACTGACAGGGGTGCTTACAATGATCAACTTTTATTCATGTAAATCCTTTATCCCAAAAGGAACAAAACTGTTTACTGTAACTGCTTATAAAGTGTTAGCTGGAGTTTGGCTTCAAGTTTTTAGTGTATCTAAATCTGTTAGTACATCTAACACTCCCCTCCCCCAGACTGACAATGCTGTTGTCCAAAAAGGTGCCCCCTGTGCTCCTTCATCCAGAGTGGAGGCACTGTAATACAGGAGGTGTGTTACTGGCCAGATCACCAGGTGAAAACAGAGGGGAAAAAGCCTAAAAGGAAAAAGAAAACAAATGCAGTCACCACATCTAATGATCGATGAGCTGCAATATATTGCATTATTGGTTTGGGATTCAATACTGCTTGAAGACCTCATGCATTAAAATTTTCCCAGGGCTCATTTACACCACAATCTCTGCGTTCACTGTGCATTTCTGCATGCGAGTTTGTGCGCTTTTGCAGTGTTTTTTTTATTATATTTTTCATCTATTTACATTTTTTTTACGAAGTTGCGTTTTCATGTGTTAATGTGCGCTATGGTGCATTATCACATGCTCATGCATTCGACATGCTTGCACGTCGTTGCAGTGCGTTCCGGTGCAGAAAAGTGCATGCTGCATGAAAGCGCTGCAGTGGTGTAAACTAGGCTCATTGGAATACATTCATTTTTCTTTCATACGTACTGTACATGATTCTGCACTCCCAGGTAGAGGTTGCGCGTGCCGCTTCTGCAGTGATTAGTCACAGCAGAAGCCAATCAGTGGGTGCCAGCCAATGGTTGTCCGCTGACACCCGCTGATCGTCGAGGAGAGCGGCTTGACGGAGCTCTGCATATGTAAACAAGGCAGAGCTCCATCTGGACAGTGGGGATGTGATGGATGTTCCTTCCCTGCAAAGCAGGGAAAGAAAATCTAGCACATCCCTTAGTAAAAGCAGCACACATAATACACAAAAACACTGGTTAGGCATACATTTAGCCCTCTGATTGCCCTAGATGTTTAACCCCTTCCCATCTAGTGTCATTAGCAGGGGTGTCGCTATGGGAGGAGGGGTGACACCGGGGCCGCCGCTACACAGTGCATTATATTGCTTGCAGCAGAGTACCCAGCCGCGCGGGGGAGGCTACCTGTATCACTCTCCAGTCAGGCTAAGCTGTCACTTGGGGATCTCCAATATTTCTCGAGGCAGACGGAGTTGGTGGGCGGAGCTGGGGGTGTGGCTGCCTCCTCCCACAGACTCCTTTTACTCTGGTTGATCCTGCAGCTGAAGAAGGAGAAAGGCGAGGACACAGCAGCCCCCAATGGATGTCTTCATCTGCAGCAATGCTGTAAGTTACTGTACACTGTGACTTCATAGAGTCCTAACCTCCCCTATACCACCCCAAACTGATAATATACCACTCCAACTTGCCTTATACCACCCCAAACTGCCAAACTACGTTTCAGGAACATTCTGCAGTAAACCGGAGACACACAGGAGTGCGCAGGCATGGACTGGCTGGTACCCATTCAGCTGTGAATAGACGCGTGCCAGTGCACATGCGTGGACAGCACACACACGTGCACACTTGCGCACGCGGTAGCCATTGTATTGGCGCCCAATGGCCCATATGAGTGCAGAAGATGCACTAGTCCTTTGCTGTTTGATCTGCAGATGTCCCCATGTTACTTGCATCTGATCCTATTGATTCTTGTGATTGACCCGGCTTGCCCTTGACTCTGCTTGAACGCTGCCTGCCTTGACCTTAGCTTGTCCTGGACTTTGCTCTGCTCTCTGACACCTGCCTGATCCTGTGTTGCCGAACTCTGCCTGTATCCCGACAATCCCTTGCCTGCTGTATATGTCTGCATCTGCCCGTTTGTTACCGACCTGGCTTGTCCGACCACGCATCCAGTCGCTACTACTGCTGACGCTATCCGCCAACCAGGGGATTCCCGGTCTGTTGTCTTCACTTCCGGCTTCCCATCCAGCTCTGGTGACGAGTCTACCTCTCATCTCCTTATCCAACAGAGAGATCACACAGGCACCTGTACCTCACCACACTCCTGCGAACACTGTCGCAACATCAGTGGTTCTCGTGTCAGGGCTGTATGAGAGGCCTCCTTCTGCACGTCAGGCTCAGCCACAAGGTACGTGACAAAACAGCCATATCTGAGCCTGCAAGAGGGATCTCTCCGATGGACGAGATCTTCCAGAACCTCAAAACCATCACCCAAGCCGTCAAATCACTACAAGATGGTTACCTCCAACTGGAAGAGCGTGTACAGTCCTTGGCTACTTCAACAAGCCCTACCTTGACTTCAGCTTCTTCCTCCACTTCTTTACCAACGGGGACTACTACTGCACCCACAGTAATAATGTTGCCTCCTGAACCAAGGTTTCCCATAACAGAAATGTTTTCTGGGGACGGAAGCAAATTTAGAGCGTTCCGCAACGCATGTGAACTGCATTTCTCATTACAGCCAGGGACTCTCTCCCTGGAAGTCACTAACGTGGGGTTTATCATTTCATTGCTCCAAGGTGAACCTCAGACCTGGGCCCACCGACAGCTTGAGGAGCGTAATGTGCAGCTAGACTCCTTGTCATCTTTCTTCAATGCCATGGCCCAGCTGTACGATGAACCGCAACAAACCACTACTGCAGAGGCTGCTCTTCACATGCTCCGGCAAGGCTGCAGAGCAGTTGAAGACTATCTCATGGAATTTAGACGCTGGAGTGCAGACACTCAATGGAATGATGCAGCTCTGCGACACCAGTTCTGCCTTTCTGTCAGAGAGCTTGAAAGACAGGCTGGCTCAGGTTGGTGTACCGAATACATTGGAGGCACTAATCCCCTTGGCAACTCAGATAGGCCAACGGTTCCGCGAACACAGGGTGGAACTATCCACCCAGCAACCCCGTCCAGCTTGGATGATGCCCCAGATGCCGGTTCCGGCTCACATTGCTCCTACCGGTCCCGTTTCAGCCAGCTATGTTCCTGTTAACTCTGTGCCAGATACTCCGGAGCCCATGCAGCTTGGACTAATGCAGCCTTCGTTGACAGCTGAGTAACGTTCATGCCGGCGACAGAATAACCTTTGTCTGTACTGTGGGGAAGCCGGCCACTAAGTAAGCCCTTGTCCAGCAAAACTACGAAAGTGTCTGTCTATCTCCCCATCTAGATACCCATCACCTCCTGCCAATGCCACTCACCTAGCTCTTGGCATCTCATTCCAGTTTCCGGAAGGTACAGAGCCAGTTACCGTAATAATTGACTCTGGGGCATGTAGCTGCTTCATCGACTTGACCTTTGCAGCACAACAACACATCACACTCCGGCCCAAGGCTCAAGGACTTTCCATTTTCCTGGCAGACGGGTCCCACATTTAAATCCGGATTAGTGGCCCATGAAACTCCTCCACTACCTGTGGTTACTACGACTAATCATAAGGAACTTTTGAGTTTGGATGCCATTGCTTCCCCCATGTTTCCGGTTATCCTGGGGCTACCTTGGTTGCAGGTACACAACTCGCAAATTTATTGGGGTTCCGGAGATATCAAGTTCCAGTTCTCTTAATGTCAGAATCATTGCCTGCCAGTACCCCCCAGCTCCTCTAGCACTCTGCTGTGTTTGGACTCTGATCTGGAGATATGTTCCACAGTACCTGAACCATATCATGAGTATCTGGATGTCTTCAGCAAACAGGGGGGGGCTGAAACTCTTCCCCCTCACCGTTCTTATGATTGCCCGATCGAACCGCTCCCAGGGACCAAGATTGCTTTCTGACAAATCTTCCCATTGTCAGAACAAGAGTTCAAAGCACTAAAAAGAATATGTGGACGAAAATCTAAAGCGAGGATTCATCTATCTGTCTACTTCTCCAGCAGAGGCAGGAATCTTTTCGTAGAAAAAGAGGATCACTCTCTTCGGTCCTGTGTGGACTATCGGGGGCCTACAACTTGGTCCGTATTCGCGAAGGGGATGAGTGGAGGATAGCGTTCCGCACCAGGTTTGGTCACTATGAATACCTGGTGATGCCATTTGGCTTGTGCAATGCCCTTGCTACCTTTCAACATTTCATTGACCTTTTTAAAGACTGTTTAGATATCTTTGTAATTGTTTACCTATACGATATCTTGGTATTTTACGCATCCCTCAATCAGCAATCAGGGGCATGTCAGAAATGTGCTCTGCCAGCTCCGTCATCCTGGACTATATGCCAAGCCAGAAAAATGTGAATTCAAGTGGCAGAGCATCCAGTTCCTAGGCCTGGTGATATCGACAAGGGTTTGAGATGGATCCGCAAAAAGTTTTGGTCATTCTGGACTGGCCTACACCTTCAGGCAAAAAGAGGGTGCTAAATTTTGTAGGCTTTGCAAACTTTTATCCAAGATTTATCAAGGGGTTCTCCGCCATCATCTCCCTGATTTACCCAGCTGACAAAATAGAATAGTCGATTATGTTGGATCCCCTAGGCACAGGCTGCCTTTGCAACTCTGAAAATACTTTTTACATCTACTCCTATCTTGAGTCATCCAGACCCTGCTCTGCCTTATCTGCTTGAAGTAGAGGCATCAGAAACAGCAGTAGGAGCAGTCATCTCGCAACACCAGGGCCTCAAGGACTTAATGCACCCAATAGCCTTCTTTTCCCGTAAGCTCTCCCTGGATGAAAGAAATTATGATGTGGGAAACCGAGAGCTTCTGGCCATCAAAACTGCTCTTGAAGTACGGAGGTATCTGTTAGAAGGGGCAGAACATCCTATGCTCATTTACACGGATCATAAGAACCTTGAAGACCTGAGAGCAGCCAAGTGTCTGAAACCACGTCAAGCAAAATGGCCATTTATTCTTTTCAAGGTTCTCATTCCACATTACTTACCGGCCAGGTTCAAAGAATGTCAAACCGGATGCTCTATCTCGCATGTTCGATGATCCGAAGGAAGTTGCAGTACCGGATACCATTTTGACAGAAGGTAATTTTTTTACTCTTACAGACTGACTTGATGTCTTGGATGAAACAAGCTTCAGTGAATTTGCCCTGTCCTCCTGGAATTACATTGGTGCCCAGGTATGGGTTGCTATGGATGGAAGATAACATTTTGTACCGGAGAGTATCTGGGTAACTGCATGTTTTGGTGGCCGTACTTAGAGAAGGATTGTAAAAAAAAGGTAAACGCATGTGTCACCTGTAACCAGAGCAAGACCACTAGAAACCAGGCCTGGTGTCTGCTCAGACCATTACCAGTTCCTGACAGGCCATGGAGAATGATTGCTATGGATTTTATAGTGGCGCTTCCTCCATCAGAAGGATGTTCGGCTATCTTTGTAGTGGTTGACCGCTTGTCCAAAATGGCCCATTTCTTCCCACTAAAGAATACACTAGAAACTGCCCAGGTCTTCATCAAAGAAATCATAAGAATTCCAACGAATAGCTTCTCAGATACAGGGGTCCCATCCACCTCTCGTTTCTGGAGAGCACTGTGTGAAGTTTTAAAGGTCAAACTGTCTATGTCTTCTGCCTATCTCCCCCAGACTAATGGGCAAACTGAGAGGACGAATCAGACACGCGAACAGTATATCCGTTGCTTCACCACATTCGTGCAGGATGATTAGGTATCGCTATTGCCCTTGGCGGAGTTCGCTTACAATAATGCCAGTCGCTCAGCTACAGTCCTCCTTTCTTTGCTAACTACGGGTTCCATCTAGTCTTCTTGCCCGATTTTTGCTCCTGAATCCACAATCCCAGCGGTTCAGAGTACTTGTTGATTTCCTGAATCACAACAGTAAGTTGGTGCAAGAAGTGGTGATCAAGGCACAGGCAACTAACAAGAGGATTTTTGACAAGAAAAGGTGAGGGGAATTGATTCTACAACCCTGTGGCTGTCCACAACTAACCTTAGACTGGCTTGTCCTCAAAAAAAGCTTGCACCCAAGTTTATTGGCCCATTTCCAGTAAAAAGGAGACTAAATGAGGTGTCATACGTATTGTCCTTGCCAGACTCACTTATCCCGGAACTAAGGAACTAGGTACAATATTTAATCAAGTGGAAAGGATATGGCCCAGAAGAGAACTCCTGGGAACCTGAGCAGAATGTCCATGCCAAGAATTCCATGCCTTCTTTCAAAGCCACCCACAGAAGAGAGCTCAAGTGAGCACCCGGAGGTTGCCCATAAGGGGAGGGGGCAATGTGAGGAAAATTCTGCAGTTACCCAGAGACACACAGAGCGCAGGCACGAACTGGCTGGTACCCATCCAGCTGTGAATAGACGTGTGCCCGTGCCCATGCGTGGATGCAGAAGCACGCACACAGTGCATGCATGCGCTTGATAGCCGTTGCATTGGCGCCCAACGGCCTATATAAGTGCAGATGATGCACTAGTCCTTTGCTGTTTGATCTGCAGCTGTTCCCGTGTTCCTTGCATCTGATCCTGTTGATTCCTGTGTTTGACCCGGCTTCCCTTGACTCTGCTTGACCACTACCTGCCTTGACCTTGGCTTGTCCTGGACTTTGCTCTGCTCTCTGTCACCTACCTGATCCTGTGTT
Source organism: Glandirana rugosa (assembly GCA_018402905.1). Taxonomy (NCBI): domain Eukaryota; kingdom Metazoa; phylum Chordata; class Amphibia; order Anura; family Ranidae; genus Glandirana; species Glandirana rugosa. The sequence goes on from BLSH010542214.1 coordinate 570,105, forward strand.
GCCGAACTCTGCCTGTATCCCAACAATCCCTTGTCTGCTGTCTATGCCTGCATCTGCATGTTTGTTCCGACCACGCATCCAGTCGCTACTGCTGCTGTCGCTATCCACCAACCAGGGGATTTGATGTCTGCTGTCTTCAGTTCTGGCTTCCCATCCAGCTCTGGTGATGAGTCTACCTCTCATCTCCTTATCCAACGGGCACCTATTCCTCACCACACTCCTGCGACCATCAGTGGTTCTCGAGTCAGGGCTGTGCGAGAGGACTCCTTCTGCACGTCAGGCTCAGCCACAAGGTACGTGACAATACCACCCCAAACTGCCCAATATCACCCCAAATTGCCCTATACCACCCCAACTTGCTAATATACCACCCAACCTGCACTATACCAACACCCAAACTGCCCTATACCACCCCAACCTGCTAATATACCACCCCAAACTGCCCTATACCACTCTAACCTGCCACTATACCACTCTAACCTGCCACTATACCACCCTAACCTACCACTATGTCACCCTAGCCTGCCACTATACCACCCTATACTGCCCTAGCCTGCCACTATAACACACTATACTACCCTAGCCTGACGCTATACCACCCACCCTAGCCTGCCACTATACCACCCTAGCCTGCCACTTTACCACCCTAGCCTGCCACTATACCACCCTAGCCTGCCACTAGAACACCCTATACTACCCTAGCCTGCCACTATATCACCCTAGCCTGCCACTATAACACCCTATACTACCCTAACCTGCCACTATACCACCCTATACAATCATTTACAGGGGCTGGTTTGGGGTGCACCCCATGACTATGCTCTGCTTGCAGGACTCTGGGCAGCCTAGACAGTAAGGGGGATGACACCATGTTTTACTGCACCTGGTGACACCACCCCTAGTGACGCCACTGGTCATTAGTACAGTGGCATTGCAATTTTTTAGCACTGATCACTGTATTAGTGTCACTGGTTCCCACAAAGTATCAAAAGTGTCAGTGTCAGATTGTCTGCCGCAATATGACAGTCCCACTATAAGTCGTTGATTGCCGGCATTACTGGTATAAAAAAAAAATCCAGTATATATCCCATAGTTTGTAGGCGCTATAACGTTTGCGCAAACCAATTAATATACGCTTATTGGGACTTTTTATAGCAAAAATATGTAGCAGAATACATATTGGCCTAAAAGAAGTTAGTTTTTTTTTAGATTTTTTTTTATTGGATGTGTTTTTATAGCAGAAAGTAAAAAAAAAATTTATTTTTTTCAAAATTCTCTATTTTTTTGTTTTATAGCACAAAAATTTTAAACTCAGAGGTGATCAAATACCACCATAAGAAAGCTCTATTTGTGTCAAATAAAATGACATGATCTCCTCCCAGACAGTTCAAACCCCCTTACATGCACCCTCTCTCCCCTGTCACAGTAGCCCTAAGCTCAGCAATGCTGTGACAAAGGAGGCAGTGGATCATACATTAGGAAGAGAGGATGAGAGCTTGCTCTTTGGATGGCAAGTGTGAGCAGTATTGGTTGGGCGTATCTTAGCAACGTCCTAGCAACTTGGCAGGATAAGGGATGATGCCATTTCTGGGAGTTTTTCCGTTCAGAAGTTATATAAATGTCCTACATCTATAGCAAGGGCATTGCTCAACTTTAGCTGCATAGTTTGATTTTATCTACAGACACCTATTAAATGCATAGGCAGTTTTTTTAAGTAAAGTTGGTAACAGGTGATGTAGTTGCACTGTGTTGCAAAGATAGATATATATGGTTAATATAAGTTGCATAGGTGTAGTGATGTGTTGGTCTCTCTCTCTATATACGCTGTCACAATTTGAAAAGGGTGAGGCCGTGCAGAGGCTCCGCCCATTTGTCTGCATAATTTGTTCAGTTTCCTCTGACTGTATAGACTACAAGTACCATCTACCTTTGCGGCTGATGGCTTGTAGTTCTTAAAGTGGTTATAAAGGTTGACGTTTTTACCTTCATGCATTCTATACATGAAGGTAAAAAACCTACAGCCCCCCTAATACTCACCTAAGCCCCCTCTCGATCCGGCGATGGGCACAAGAGACTCGGCTGTCCCAGGACTCTCTCTCCTCATTGGCTGAGACAGCATCAGGCACCCATTGGCTCCCACTGCTATCAATCACAGCCAGTGAGCCAATGAGGAGAGAGCAGGGGGCAGAGTGTCTTATTGTAGCACCCTCTAGCTAGGTAGGTGCTAGAAGTAAGATATATATATTTTTTTGTAGTGTAGGTAAATTTAGGCAGGCCTGTCTAGCAGCCAGGCCTGTTTGTTTTGATCTGATCTGGGCTGGGAGTGGCTCAGTGTAGCATTGGGTGATTCACAGGTAGCCTCACTGGCACGTCCCTCTTCTTCATTATGTAAATACCCCCCCTCCACAGTCTGGGGGGAGTGACCTTGGGCCTGGGCTCCGGACGGGATCCTCGTACAAACCACAGGGGTGTCCTGGACAGGAGGCACAGGAGGAGCAAGAGAGGACAGTGGGAGAGAGTACTGCAGGGAAATTCTTCAGGAGGGAAGCACCGGTCGCAGCCAGGAGGGCTGGTGAGTGGCATGCACAGTCAGGAGGACTGGGAGCATGCAATCTGGGATGGGTGCAGAGCCAGTGGAGTGGACAGTGGTGTCATGGGCAGTGGAGTTGGGCAGCTGCAGCAAGGAGGGCTGGCAGAGTCTGAAGAGGGCTGACTGGGATCAGTAGTGCACATGTAGGGGAGATAGCACCAGAACTTTCTATCTGCTACCCTATAGGGGCTCGCGGTCCCTGCCTGCAAAAGGCAATTACTAAGGTCTGGCTGAGCCATTGTCGGGCCTAATCACCATGTGCTAGCTGTACCTGGAACATTAGAGAAGAAACGATGTGCAGGAGGAGAAAAGGAGTGTATATACCAATGTGTATATAGTTTGTCCCAGCAAGTTCTGCAAAAATGCCATTGGGCATCCCATATTTCCTATACCCCATCCAAATTCTAATCCCTCAATAAAACATAAAAACAAGCACATGGACTGTTTTCTGTCTTGGAGTGACTGAGAGTTCAATGCTGGACTGGGCAGGGTGACAGGTGGGCCACATCACTTTAGCAGCCCCTACGGGGGGTACCGCTACATTATGAATGCATAGAGAAGAGGCCCATGAGCAAGCACACAGCAATTCCCCCAGGGAAAAGGCTTTCTCTGGGGGCACTGCTTGAGGGGGAGGAGCACCGGCAAGGGACCTGAAAAGAAGAGGATCAGGGCTGCTCTGTACAAAACCATTGCACAGAGCAGGCAAGTATAACATATATTTGTTATTTAAACGAAAATAAAAAAACAAGCTTTAATATCAATTTAACCACTTCCTGACCGGCTAACGCACATTTACTGTGGCAGGTTGGCATGCCTGCGTGAATCGCCGTATATAAATGGCGGTTCGCACAGCTAAAGTTGCGGGCGACGCGTTCTCGTGCCCGCCTCACGCTGCGTGAGTGTGCCCGCGAGACGGGCAGACTCAATGTCTGCCGGTGACCCACGATCGCCTAACACAGAGGAAATACAGGGAACTGCCACTGTAAACACGGCGGTTCCCCGTTCTGTCAGGTGACATGACAGTGATCTACTGTTCCCTGTATTTGGTCATCTGTCATGCCCCTGCCAGCCCAGCCCCCACATAGATAGAACACACTGAGGGAACGCATTTAATCCCTTGATTGCCCCCCCTAGTGTTAACCCATTCTCTGCCAGTGACATTTATACAGTAATCAGTGGCTCTTTTTGGCTCTGATTGCTATATAAATACCATTGGTCCCATAAAAGCGTCAAAAGTGTTCGATCTGTCCGCCGCAATATCGCAGTTCCGATAAAAATCGCAGATTGCCGCCATTACCAGTAAAAACAAAAAAAATAAGCTATAAAAATGCCATAAATCTATTCCCATAGTTTGTAGACGAGATAACTTTTGCACAAACCAATCAATACACGCTTATTGCGTTGTGTTTTTTTTTTTTTTTTTTTTTTTATTCACTAAAAATATGTAGAAGAATACATATTGGCCTAAACTGATGAATAAATGTGTGTTTTTGTTTTGTTGTTTTTGATATTTATTATAGCAAAAAGTAAAAAATATTTTTTTTTCAAAATTGTCGCTTTTTTTTGTTTATAGAAGAAAAAAGGACGTCAATTTTGTTTGGGTACATCATCGCACGACCGTGCAATTGTCAAGTAAAGCGTCGCAGTGCCAAATCGCAAAAAGTGCTCTGGTCAGGACGGGGGTAAATCCTTCCGGGGCTGAGGTGGTTAATGAACTGTGAGGGCATTGATATGCGCTCTCGTAGTTCATTGATCTTCATGCTCTCTAGTTACTGCTGCCCATAGGAGGTACAAGCAGACAGCTATCCTGAGAGGCTGCAGGAGCCTGGCATTGCATCCATTGCATCATATGAGGAGGAGTGTCCCGTCCGGCTGTGGTTGAAGGGGGGTGGTAATCTTTCTTTCTCTCTCTCTTTTTCTCTCTCTCTTTTTCTCTCTCTCATACAGTTTAATCATATTCTCTTTTTTTTTTCCCTGACAGTATTTATAGAATGGAAGATAATATTGACACCATTTTATTCCACAAGTCCACTAAGTTTGTGTTCAATGACCAGTATAACTCCAAATTGCCGAGCTTTGCAGCGGGTATGACGGCTGGAGTGTATGCATTATGGACTATGTTTGTCTTACCGGGCTTCCGAAAAGTTCCCTGGAACCTAAAGGTATGTGCTGTTTGCTTGAAGGGTCTCTTTGCCTAAAGTGATTGTCAAGCATATTGCTTTTTATTTTTTCATTTATTTTTTTTATAAAATAATAAACATGGTATACTTAACTGCTCTGTGGAAAGGCTTTGCACAGAGTAGCCCCAATCCTCCCGTTCTGGGGTCCCCTTTTGGTGCTCCTGGCTCCCCCCCCCCCAAGTGCCCCCATAGAAAGCCATTTTTAATGGGGACGTGTGTGCAGACCTACTTCCAAGCCACCCTGTCTGTGTCTATTGACCCCTGCTCCCTCATCATCATAGAATTTTTTTATTTATTTTTGTTTTTTTTATTTAATCCAATAAAGTTTTTATTAGACATACAACATAACAAAATAATACGAAAGCAATACACAAAAACACGTTCCAGAGTCTGCATGATCTGAATATAGCAATAAGCAGTGAAAGTCCAAGTTACACAAAACAGAGCATTTCTCACAAGCTGAACAGATCATAAGGTCTTAAAGCATAGGCTGATATCACCACTGGCACTGATGTCTAACACTATACTGATAGCAAGTGACAGTACCTCATAGCAATAAAGGGTTTAGAATTAATTCTACAGGGGAAAGTCCCAGGGTATCCAGCCATTGGGTCCACATTCTATCAAATTTTTCCCCTGTGCTGGAAAATGTATTTCTCTAATCTCAGCATATTACCCATTTGAGCAATCCATTCTTTCAAGAAAGGTGGTTCAGTGTCCTTCCAATGCCTGAGGATCAACTTGCGGGCCTGGAATAGAGCCCTGCCTATAGCCTGTTTAGGACCATCCTCAATGGGGAGGTCAATCAGAATACCGGGTTTAGGGTCAACCGGTATAGTGACCTGAAACACCCTATTGATGGTATTGGTCACTCCAACCCAATATAGGTGTGGTTTCTGGCATCTCCAAAGCAGGTGGATTAAATCACCATGATCTCTGGAACACCTAGTGCATTGTGGATTCTCCCGTAGCCCCATTTTAAAACGTCTCGCTGGTGTTAGGTGAACCCTCAGTGCAATGTAGACTTGGGTCAGGTGCTGGGAGGCACTGAGAGAGCATATTGCTCCTTGGCAAATTGACCCACATCTGTCTCCCACCTGTCAGATGTCTTGTAGGGAAATCCCTTTAGGAAAATAGTCAATAGCATACAGTAACATTTAGATATGAACCCTTTAAAGTGTGACACTTCCACTATGTACTTGAATATTGGAGAGGGGGATAGTTCCCAGACGACTCAGTCAACTTGTGCTCTAAAAGCGTGTTGCAACTGTAGATATTGAAACCACATAGGTTGCGGAAGGTGAAATGTTGCCTGCATGTCTGCGAAGGGACGTAGCGTGCCATTTACAAAGATCTGGGATAATCGAGTGACCCCATACTGTCTCCAGCTGGGTCCACTGGATAGTATTTGTACCTCTGGATAATACCGGTGAATCCGTGTACCTCTTGCAGCTGTCGAGTCTTGTTCCAGACCTCTTGCATGAGGACAAAAGAAGGAAAAAGCTTGTTGGACTTGGCAAATATCAGACCTTCCAAGCCTTCTGCCTTTCATGCATCCCTGTCACATGTCTCAGGAGGGCAAGCGTGGGGTCCACCTGGTCACTTTCCCCATCCGGTATGGCCCTGGCAATATGCTGAAGCTGGGTGGCTATACAGTACATCCATGGATTGGGCAAAGCCAAACTGCCTTCATCCTTGGGCTTCGGTAGCTGTTCCAGCCTAATTCTAGGGGGCCTAGACTGCCACATAAGAGTGCGGAAAATGGCGTTAATAAGGCAGAATTGTTTGAGTGGTATGACCATTGGAGAGTTGTGGAGTATGTACAATAATTGTGGCATAAAATATCATTTTTATAAGATTTACTTTTCTTACAAGGAGCCTAGCCCACACTTTGGCCTTGTCCTGAATTTGCCCCAACAATGGGGATGGATTAAGGGAGATGTAGTCCAGGGGTCTGGCTATTATGTAAATACCCAAGTATTTAAAGGATACAGATATAGGTATGTCTTGGAGAGAATCTACCCCATCTTCCACCCCTTTGTCTAACCGCATACTTGAGGATTTGGTCCAATTAATAGTCAAGCCAGAGTATCCTCCAAATTTCCTAATCACAGTCATAACCAGCTTCAGGGACCCCTAGTGTCACCCAGCAGCAGCATAGTGTCATCTGCATAGAGCATAACTTTTTCCTGCAGAGTTCCGTATTTAAAACCATTGATTAAGGCAGTGGAGTCGCTAGCGGGGTGCGGGGGAGCGGGCTGCACCCGGATGACACCCGCCAGAGGGGTGACACCCGTGGGCAGAGGCGCCGTTAACTCCGCACCCCTCTACACTGATCTGCGTGTCGTGCACCGGTTGTGTCCCTAGGCGGAGCTGACCGAAGCCGCCTCCCCCTCCTCTCTGTTTACATGTACACAGGAGGAGGGAGGCCGAGGAGGGACACACCGCTGTGCGTGCTTCCCGCGCTGTTCTGAGGTCTGTACAGTTCATTGCAAATTGCAATGCAGATTGACATGTGCTGGGAGCGCTATGGGAGGGGAGAGGGGGGTCTGCATTGATGGGGGGTCTGCATTGATGAATGGGGCTGCACTGATTGGGGGTCCTGCATTGATGGG
>BLSH010542214.1:598459-610289 GCA_018402905.1 Glandirana rugosa
CCAGAGACCGTCACCCGGGGGGGGGGGGTGCAAAAAAATGTCCAGACCCAGGTGCCAGACGTGCTAGCTACGCCACTGCCAGAGACCATGGTCTGCAGGACAGAGGGGTGACTCTTACCGAGGTTATAATTCTCCTCTACGCTATCCAAAAATAAACCGTTTTGGCTTTACATAAACTTAAAGGAGTAGTAAAGTCTCAGGGTTTTTCACCTTGATGCATTCTATGCATTAAGGTGAAAAACCTGTGCTGCAGCTGCCACCCAGAGCCCCCTTTTCCGTACCTGAACCTGATCATTCCAGCAATGAGCAAGAGCCCAACAGCTCCAGCCGCTGTCTTGGATGTTCATTAGGTTGATAGCAGCAGGAGCCATTGCTGTCAATCAAATCCAATGACACGGGAGTCCTGCTGTCTGTGTCAATGGGCGCAGCAGCAAGACTCGGGAGATTGCCTGCACGGGTGCCCCCATGGAAATCGGCTCTCCATGGGGGCACCCGATGAAGAGGAGGAGCTAGGAGCACCCCCGGGGGATCCCAGAAAGGGAGGATCAGGGCTGCTCTGGACAAAACCCTTGCACACCAGGTAAGTATGGCATGTTTGTTATTTCAAAAAAAAAAAAAAAAAACAAGCCTTTACAATCCCTTTAACTGTTATAATGGAGTATTACACTGAACAGGGCTTAAACATGATTACTGGAATGATTATTAAATTGCTACTAAAGGCAAAGCCTTTCTCCTGGTGCCTCCATGGCAGCATACCTGTGATAGGCTCCGCCCTTAACTCCTCCCCTTAGGACAGTGAATATTATAAAAGTAAAAGGTAAGGCCCCTCACAACATTCTCCTTTTTTTCCTCATACCTGAGGGACAGTTATCTAGAGCCAGGTGTTCTTACCTGTTTCCGTTTAGGTTCAGCCTCTCCCAAGCGCAGTCCTTACTCTTGCTCTGATAAAAGTGCTAATAAGGTGAGGAGCCTCTTCTGAGGGTCTTTTGGGGCTACAGCTGTCTCCTAACCAGGAGCGTCGGTTCTGCTTGGAAAGGTAGGATGATCATGTCCTAGGCAGCCAGAACAGCCTTTTTTTTTTCCATTGTCTCCCTCTCTATATTTCTCTCTCATTTATCTCTACCCCTCTAGTTTTCCACAAAATCTTCTCTTTTTTTCTTGCTCGTCCTGTGCTTTCTCCTTCTTTTCCTCTGTGCTTCCTGGGCCTTAAAGCTGCTTCTCCGGGCTTCCTTGTGCTCCTCACTGCGCAGGCGTCGGTGTCTCATTGGAGTCTCAGTGGGAAAGAGAAGCGGAGAAGCCACTCAGGGAGTGCCGTTGCGGTGCGCGCATGCGCACTATAGGCAGAGGCCGCAGTGGCCATCTTGGATAAAGGCAAACCTGTATGGTTTGCCCTTGAACTTTTTCTCTTTTTCTTTTTCTTTGAGTTCATTCAGCTGTTCCCTCCTTTATAAGCCTGCATGCTCCAGTATGTGAACTACCTGTTGAAATTAGGTTGTCTGCACTGAGAGCTCCTGGAAGCCACAGTTTTTTCCATTGTGGTAAGCAAAAACTATATTTAAAAAAAAGAAAAAAAAGAGTCCATCATGCTGGTACATTTCTGTTTCCAGCCCTGTACGCCACAAGAGCTCCAAGGAGACCTCCAGGTGTCATGAAGAAACTTTGAGAGCAAGTCACCATCTAGATCCAGGCATAGATAAGGAGGGAGCAGGAAGCACTGATTCCCCCCCCCCCCCCCAGACGGGAGGCCTCCAGAAAGTGTTGGGCTTGTGGAGCTACTCCTCTAGCAGACAATTCTACAAAAACTGCTTCCAAGATTGTGCTGCTGAAAAGGAAGCAGACTCCGCAAGTGATGGACGTAATTAAATAGATCATCAAAGACTCAATTTCTGAATTAGTAGCTTCCACGTCTTCACAGCAGGCAACCCCACTTATGAAGATGGAAGTGGAAGATCTGGCCCATCCGGGGCCTTCTACAGCCGGTCCTTCTAAACCAGTAGCTGTTCTTCCAGCTGTAAGTGCGGCTGACGAGGATGTATCTGAAGAATCCTCGGATGAAGTAGAGCCGTCAGGATTCAGCTTCTCCTTAGTCCAGTCATATGTCCTGACAGTCAGTGGAAGAGCCCCCTAAAAAGGTGAAGAGCTATTTCCCCTTTTTAGGAAAACATCTTTCCTAATTCCCACTTGTGGAAGAGGTTAAAGGCCTCATAGAGGAATAATGGAGGAAGACAGAAAAAAGGTGTTCACTTTAATCGTCTAAATAAGTTATAGCCATTGGCAAAGAGAGATTCAGCGACCCTAGATAATCCTCCTATTGTGGATGCAGCAGTAGTCCGCTTGGCTAAAAATACAACTTTACCTATGCATGACTCCATGTCATTTAAAGACCCGCTTGACTCACACATTGATTCCGACTTAAAAAAAGCCGAAGCGGCATGCAGACTGGCAATCACTCTAATATCTGTGTCAAACGCTGTCAGAATAAGGACAGACAATATTGAAACAGCCATCTGGCAAGAAGTCCCAAGAGAGGATTTAATAAAAGCGCTAGAAGATCTAAAACTGTCAGCGGATTTTATTGGGGAGGCGGCCATTGATACTATAAGATACTCAGTCAGATCAATGCTGCATACTGTGATGGCCAAGCGAACCCTATGGCTAAAGCCATGGTGTCAGGAAAAGCCTCACCAGCTGGTGGCGCTGTGGCTCAGGGATCCATAGGCTGCAGTTCCAGTATCCACCAGCGGGTGTCAGTAAAGGGCTCACCTGTTGGTGGCACTGTGGTTCCTGGATCCATGGGCTACAGTTGCAGTGTCCACCAGCAGGTGTCTCCCAGCAATCAGGGGCTCGTGCGTCATCACCTGATGCTTGTTACAGGAAGGCTATTTAAACCCTGTCTGCCATATGCTTAGTGCCTTGGTGTTGGTCTCCATGTGCCCCTGAATCCTGAATCCTGAAGCCTGAATCTGTTCCTGGACCCCTGTCTTCCAGCCTGATCCTTTCCCACCTGCTCTCTCTCTCATCTGTTCCCTGTTCCTGCATTGTCTTGCTCCCAGCTCCCTCTGACTGATCGCCTATGTATGACCCTGGCTTGGCTATGTTTATGGTTTGGCATTTCCCTATCTGCTGTATATACTTGTTTAGGCAGTTCTTTGTGTGTCACTATTTTTGCTATTTCGCTGGTTTACACTGTTTGGTATATTGGAGGTGCGTTTAAATCATTTATACACTTATCTTTTAAATAAATTATATTATTTACTCTACTTTGTGCCTGGCATTCTCTGTTGCAGTTCACACATTTCTGGTCACACCAGTTGCTAACACATGGGCTGCAGACACAGCATCCAAACAAACATGGTGCAGGATCCCCTTTTGATGGAAAAGCTCTCTCTTCAAGGACAAACTCGACAAAGCCATCTACCATGTAACAGGGGGCAAGTTGGGATTATTACGCCAGAACAGAGGGTTAAGACGGGCTAGAGTGCTCTCATCCAAATGCCAACCAGCAAGAGGAAGAGACTTTGGGCAGTTTAGCCGAAATTGCAACAAGAAAGAACTGGAGAAGTACCCAGGCAACCTTCTCAAAACTCATTAACAGAATAGTCTTTCCAACCCTCAAGAAACTGCAAAGTCTTTTTGACGTGAGGCAGACCCAGGGCATTCCGGTTGGAGCCAGGCTAAAGCACTTCTCGGAAACCTGGTCTCTCCGATGCAGGGATCCTTAGGTAATCTCCACATTATGCTTCAGACATTTTTGGACCTTTTCAAATCTCCCTCCTCAGGGTTCATTCGCCCTAACAAAAATCCCAACTTCTCCTCAGAAAGTGGAAATCTTACAACAGTTCCTACTATGCCTTCCAGTTCAGCAAGCAGTAATCACGGTCTCTCCTTCCGAGAGGTTTACGGGGTTCTACTCAACCCTATTTCTGGTTCCAAAAAAAAATGGCGTGTGGAGGCCCCTGGTAGACCCAAAGAGACTGAACCGCTACATTTAATTGGAGCTCTACATTGTACAGCCGACAGACTGGATGATATCTGTAGACCTTCGAGATGCATATTTGCACGTACCCATACTGCCCCTCTTTCAGAAATATCTGAGCGGCAGTCGGGGAAACACATCTTCAATTCCAAAGTTTCCCTTTTGGCCTTTGCACCGCTCCGAGGGTGTTTACCAAGATACTGATAGCAGTACTAGCCCCCCTAATAAAAAGAGGGCTGAGGGTCTTCTATTGCTTAGACGACATTCTGCTTCTTGCCTCCAATCCAGTATAACTCAAAGAACACAGGGAAATTCTTTTGACAACTCTGACGGAGTTCGGCTGGTTAATAAACCAGGAGAAGAGTCTCTTGACTCCAACTCAGAAGATGGTCCATCTGGGAGCATTGTTCAACACTACCAAAGGTACAGTATCTCTCCCTCCTCAGAAAATGAGATCTATCTTTCAGAAAATGATACAGATCCGGTCGCGCACCCATCTTCCAGCCTCAGATTGCCTGAGCCTGATAGGATCTATGTTGGCTTGCACCCCGAGGGTACCATGGGCTCATTGGCATCTCAGATATTTCCAACGGGGATTCTTGTCGCAATGGGAAAAAAACAGTCCCTGACCCAGCAGATTCGTCTGGCGAATCCCATGCGGAAGGGTCTCCTATGGTGGGCAAAGAGAGAGGTACCCTCGAAACTGCATCAGTTGCAAGGTCTCTCATGGACCATAATTATTACAGATGCCAGCACGGTAGGCTGGGGAGCACATTGCGGCCAAATGGCAGTTCAAGAAAGATGGGACTTTTCAGCTGCAGGAGTAGTCTCAAATATCCTCGAGATTCAAGCTGCCTTTCTAGCATTGTTAGCCTTAGCATATCAGATTCAGCACAAGCCAGTGCTGCTGCGCATGGACAACAGGGCAGCAGTATGCTATATCCAGCGCCAGGGGGGGAACACACAGCATCCCACTGAGAGATGTAGAATTGATAATGCTGTGGGCGGAAAGGAACCTTCTAGACTTTAAAGCAGTCTACCTACCAGGTCACTTGAACGAGGAAGCAGATCACCTCTCCCGAAATGTTCAATACCACAACAAGTGGTCCCTCCATCCATTAGTATTCCCTTGGATAGTAGAGCAATGGGGGCTTCCAGAGATAGACCTTTTCGCCTCGGCAGTAAACGCAAAGTTACCGAGATTCATGTCACGCATACCTCACCCCAGGGTGGAAGCAGTGGATGCTCTGACCCGTCCATGGTTATACCATACAGCATATGCCTTCCCTCCTCGGCCTCTGATTTTGAGATTCCTTTTGAAGCTACTGAATTATACATCCCTAACAGTAATAGCGATACTGCCTTATTGGCCAAGACGCCCGTGGTTTCCCCTAGCAATGCACCTCCGTACTCATCGCCCGATCAAGATTCCTCTCATGCCTCGTCTTCTATCACAAGGGTGATTTGTACATCCAGATCCTCTCAAGCTGAACCTTCAAGCTTGGAAGTTGAAAGGCAGAGGTTCTGATTCCTAGGCTGTTTGTCAGCACTAATGTCAATGCTCCTCAAAGCCAGAAAGCCTTCTACAAACCATGTGTACTCCAGGATATGGAATTCTTTTCAGGGGGTAAAGGCTTTAACCCTGCTCAGCCTTCGGTCACCCTTTTATTGGATTTCCTTCAAGCAGGCCTGGAGCTTGGTATCGGATTGAGCTCCCTTAATGTTCAGGTCGCAGCAATATCGTTGGCCACGGACAAAAGACGGGCAGAAGAACCTCTGGTGGTTCAATTCTTCAAAACTGTAAAAGTTCGACCACCCACGAAACAGACTTTTCCCGCCTGGGATCTCTCCATTGTACTAGAGGTTTTATCAACCAAACCTTTCGCTCCATCTGAGACCGCTTCATTATGGAATCTGACTCTCAAGACCACTTTCCTAATTGCTGTAACATCAGGCCACGGGGTCTCAGAATTGCAAGCCTTAAGGGCAACAAATGAACACATTGTCTTCTTACCAGACAGATCGGAACTTTGAACAGTACGAGGTTTTGTTCCCAAGGTTTCCTCTCATTATTCTCTATCAGAACCTTGGACCCTACCTGCCTTTGCTGATCTGGACTCAGCTCCCTTACATCAACTAGACATCTCCAATATTTTAAGATGTTACATTTAGAGTTGAGTGAACCCGAACTGTAAAGTTCGGGTTCATACCGAACTTTGCGGTGTTCGGGTTCTGGTATTTTTTTCCCGCTTGTTGAATAGCTGCAGGGCAGCCAATCAACAAGCGTTTCACTGGTTTGCCCTTAGAGGCCATAACAGCCATGCCTACGAATGGCATGGCTGTGATTGGTCAGTGCATTATGTGACCCAGCCTCTGTATGAGCTGGAGTTATGTAGTGTTGCATGTCATATGCTCTCAGGCTAGTGTAGGGAGAGGATGCTGCTGGTGCTGTGAGGGACAGATTGCAGATCTAATAACATCTCATCCTACATTACAGAACAATCTAATTGTGGAGTAGGTAGAGATTACTACTACTACTACTACTGCTTTTAGGGACAGATTGTAGATCTAATAACATCTTATCCTGCATTACAGAACAATCTGACTGGACTAGTTAGAGTCTACTGCTTAGAGGGACAGATTATTGTTCTAAAATCATCTCCTAGTTCTATAAGGTCAGGTTCCTGCTGTTGCTGTAAGGGACAGATTATTGTTTTAAAATCATCTCCTAGTTCTATAGGGTCAGGTTCCTGCTGTTGCTGTAAGGGACAGATTATTGTTCTAAAATCATCTCCTACTGCTATAGGGTCAGGTTCCTGCTGTTGCTGTAAGGGACAGATTATTCTAAAATCATCTCCTACTGCTATAGGGTCATGGTCCTGCTGGTGTTGTAAGGGACAGATTATTGTTCTAAAATCATATCAAACTGCTATAGGGAGAGGTTCCTGCTGGTGCTGTAAGGGACAGATTATTGTTCTAAAATCATATCACACTGCTATAGGGTCAGGTTCCTGCTGTTGCTGTAAGGGACAGATTATTGTTATTTCCCTATCCCCATTTCTTTGTAGGGCACTTGTCCTACTCTTACCCCCACTTTTCTTCCTTTTGCAACCCTCTAGCACTTTCCAGGACAATTTTACAGCCATTTCTGTGCGCAAAAGTTCGGGTCCCCATTGATTTCAATGGGGTCCGGGGTCAAGTTCGGACCGAACCTGAACTTTTCCAAGAAAACCGAAAACCCTAACATCCAGGTGTCCGGGTGGGGGAAATACAAGGGGAAGGAAGATTTTTCAAGGACCATTGCTTCATGGATTTGCAAATTAATATAGAAGGCATACAGGGCAAAAAGTTTGAACCCTCCTTCAGTTAGAGCGCATTCGACCAGGGCAGTTTCCACGTCCTGGACAGCAAGAGCAAATGTCTCAGTGGAAACAATTTGCAGAGCAGCTACATGGTCTTCCTAAAACATGTTCCTCCAGCACTATAGAGTTGATCCAGGGGCTCTCACTTCAATTGATTTTGGGAAGAAAACAATTGAGTCAGCTTTGGCACTTTCTAAATAAAAGCATATTTCTTGAGCATTGCCCACCCTGTTTTAGCTAGTCCTTTATCACAGGTATGCTGCCATGGAAGCACCAGGAAAACAGAAAATTGTATCATACTTACCGTAATTGTCCTTTCCTGGTGCCTATCCATGGCAGCATATATTCCCTCCCATGGAATTCTAGGACAAGGAGAATATTGTCGGGGGCCTTACCTTTTACTTTTATAATATTCACTGTCTTAATGGGAGGAGTTAAGTGTGGAGCCGATCACAGGTATGGAGAGAAAGGAAATGAAAATTAGGGTAAGCATGATACAATTTTACGTTGTTTTTTTTTTTCATTTTGGATAGAATGGAGAGGGATTAGAACGCCTATCTGGTTTCTTTTGCTGTCTTTGTCCCCATTAGGGAGATTCATCCTCTCTATTACCATTATTACTGAGAGTGAAAGTGAAAAAATGAAAAATTGTGGCTTGTCCCCAGAATAATAATGTGAACACTAGTTCTGGTAAATCTGGTGACAAGTAGGGGTTCAATCACTTTGGAAGGATTTCCCACCATGCCCTGTTTTGGCTATGGGACAGGAAGTGAAAGGAAATCTCCCCAAAAGGGACACAAATGGCACACTAAAAAAACTGACAGGGGTTATAACCCTCCCTTATTGTGTCCAAAAATGGGAAAAAAAAGGTTTTGCTTATTACTTATTTCACAGAAATATATAGATGGGATTCAATATTTACCATAAATATCATAAAAGATACCATAGTTGATGCTTTTTCTAAACTTAGAATGGCATTTCTATGTATGTATTGTTAGCTACGTGGAGTACTTTAATTCCAAAAGCCTTCAGTAGTCCTTTGCCATGTGCTCTGTTTTTGGAAAGATTGATTGATAACCATTTCAACGTAAAACAAGTAATTTCCTTGTATGAAAATATTTCAGTTTGCTTTCCTTACTTGCCTCCTTCCTCAATTGTAGCTAAACTTTATTGTATGGTTTAGAAGAAACAGTTGAAGACCGTAAAATTGTTTAGAAGAAAAATGATTTTTAAGAGTGAGTCAACCCAAAATTGTTAATGCACGCCAACTGCCGAGCTAGACAATGGTACATATTTTTAAGGTTAATCACTCCATTGTAAAATCACTTGTAGTACTTCAGAAGCTGTGCAGCTCTCACCCGAAGGGAACATGAACATTTTCTCCATTGTGAAGGGATTACTCACTGCGGTTGTATGGGCCTTGACCTGGAGATTCATGAAGAATTATTTTGTGATGTGGAAACCAGCGCCTGCCCTTATCTTAAAACTAAATAAACACACTTTATGATGTGCTAAAAGTGAATAAAATGTGACCTGTGCGGTTATAAATATATGAAGAGGGGGCTGCTGTACTCAGGAAGTACCTGCTAGAAATCTATTGGAATGTAAATCAGCGCCCGTCCCTCTAGAAAGTAAATCACTCTAAAAAAGTATATATAATAAAATGACTCTAGAATGCATTATACAAAATAACATTGTGAACAATCAATAAGTAAATCTCAAAATAAAAAATGAATATATGTAATAGCCAATGACTGATAACATTACACGACTGGGGACTGCTGTACTCAGGTTATCAGCCTCCCATATAGTCAAAAACAACGGAAAAAATAACAGTCCAAAAATGTCATAAGTCAATAGGCTAGTCCTTCATTAAAGTGATGGGTGCTTCAAAGTGCTGTAAATAAAGTGCAAATCCGTGCTCCTACAATCGATAAATGTGCAGTGAAGTGACACACATTGGATGGTGACCCCCTTGGTGCCCGCACTCACCAGAGGACGTGGACCCACTGCTTTTCAGTCAGTGGGTCATAAAAGCCAAGTTCTGGTGGGGGCTCAAGATCCTGGACGTCAGAAAGATCTCAATGAGATAAATCCTTTCACTGATGCGATGTCCAAGGGCACTCAGGAAACAGAGATAAGGAAAACCATAGTGTGTACTGTACGATAGATCTTATTTATTGCGCAAGTATACAAATCATACTTACAGAATACAACTAGGTCTTCAACATGTGTATGAAACAATCCTGACAATTGCGGATCCGCTTTTATGACCCACTGACTGAAAAGCAGTGGGTCCACATCCTCTGGTGAGTGCGGGCACCAAGGGGGTCACCATCCAATGTGTGTCACTTCACTGCACATTTATCGATTGTAGGAGCACGGATTTGCACTTTATTTACAGCACTTTGAAGCACCCATCACTTTAATGAAGGACTAGCCTATTGACTTATGAAATTTTTGGACTGTTATTTTTTCCGTTGTTTTTGACTATATGGGAGGCTGATAACCTGAGTACAGCAGTCCCCAGTCGTGTAATGTTATCAGTCATTGGCTATTACATATATTCATTTTTTATTTTGAGATTTACTTATTGATTGTTCACAATGTTATTTTGTATAATTCATTCTAGAGTCATTTTATTATATATACTTTTTTGGAGTGATTTACTTTCTAGAGGGACGGGCACTGATTTACATTCCAATAGATGAAGAATTATTTGTGGTTTTATACCAGGAGCTATTGGTGCTTATTTACACGTGCTCTGAAGAGCGATCCACAGTGGATCACTGTGCATGCCGCAGGGCATTTGACAGGTGGTGAGGAGGCAATATGTTGCCTCCTCACTGCCTGTTTGAACCCCTAAAAGGCTGCGCTGCAATTGTGCTCATTTTATGCAGATGCAGCACATATACTTCAATGGGTTGTGTTTGGCGGAAGGTACTGCCCACCAAATGTGAAAGAAGGTATCATTCTTGCTATTTTTTTGGGGGGGGGGTTGGGGGGAGTAAAAGCTTGCCCCAACCACCTGTTTTTACTGCTCTGAATGGCAAGTATAAACTTAGCATAAGGATATATATATATTTTCTCTCATCGGTGTCATGTGACTCATTAGTGTTAGACGGTCTCAGCTGTGAATGGGGAGCGGGTGTGCTAAATTTGATGTTATCACTCTCTCATACTGGTCACTGGAAACAATCTGAAAAAAAAGAATTGTTGCTCTACATAAAGATGGCCTAGGCTATAAGAAAATTGCCAAGACCCTGAAACTGAGCTGCAGCACGGTGGCCAAGGACCATACAGCGATTTAACAGGACAGGTTCCCCTCAGAACAGGCCTTGCTATGGTCGACCAAAGAGGTTGAGTGCACATGCTCAGCATCATATCCAGAAGTTGTCTTTGGGAAATAGATGCATGAGTGCTGCCAGCAGTGCTGCAGAGGTTGAAGGGGTGGGGGATCATCCTGTCAGTGCTCAGACCATACGCCACACACTGCATCAAATTGTTCTACATGGCTGTCATCCCAGAAGGAAGCCTCTTTTAAAGATGATGCACAAGATAGCCCGCAGTTTGCTGGAGACAAGCAGAATAAGGACATGGATTACTGGAACCATGTCCTGTGGTCTGATGAGATCAAGATAAATTTATTTGGTTCAGATGGTGTCAAGCGTGTGTGGCGACAACCAGGGGAGGAGTACAAAGACAAGTGTGTTTTGCCTACAGTCAAGCATGGTGGTGGGAGTGTGTTGTCTGGGGCTGCATGAGTGTTGCCGGGACTGGGGAGCTACAGTTCATTGAGAGAACCATGAATGCCAACATGTACTGTGACATGCTAAAGCAGAGCATGATCCCCTCCCTTAGGAGACTGGGCCGCAGGGCAGTATTCCAACATAACGACCTCAAACACACATCCAAAGTGACCATTGCCTTTCTAAAAAAGCTGAGGGTAAATGTGATTGACTGGCCAAGCATGTCTCCAGACCTAAGCCCTATTGAGCATCTTGTGAGGCATCTTCAAACGGAAGGTGGAGGAGCATGAGGTCTCTAACATCCACCAGTTCCGTGATGTCATCATGGAGGAGTGGAAGAGGACTCCAGTGGCAAGCTGTGAAGCTCTGGTGAACTCCATGCCCAAGAGGGTTAAGGCAATGCTAGAAAATAATGGTGGCCACACAAAATATTGACACTTTGGGCCCAATTTGGACATTTTCACTTAGGGGTGTACTCACTTTTGTTGCCAGTGGTTTAGACATTAATGGCTGTGTTGAGTTGTTTTGAGGGGACAGCAAATTTACACTGTTATACAAGCTGTACAATCACTACTTTACATTGTAGCAAAGTGTCATTTCTTCAGTGTTGTCACATGAAAAGATATAATAAAATATTTACAAAAATGTGAGGGGTGTACTCACTTTTGTGAGATACTGTATATATAAAATTATAAGATAACCAATATAAAAGTTTCATATAAAAATGGTATAATCAATGTAGA
>BLSH010542214.1:626016-643257 GCA_018402905.1 Glandirana rugosa
AGTTATGGGTGTCCGGTGTGTATACGTAGGTCCCGGCCTGACCCTTATTTTTAGTCGGGACCTTTATTAAAGTATGGTCGGGGTCACCCCATCGCACCCAACAGTCGTGGGTTCCGTTCATTAAACGTGGGGATTGGTCGTCTGTAAATCGCGAGGGGCTCAGGGAAGGTGGACACGTCATAATTTGGGGAATATAAAGTCCTACATGGTGAGAAAGAGAAACAAGAGGAAGGAAGAGAAAATAGAAAGAGATAGGATTAAAGATGGAACATCATCTCGACACGACACATCACCCTAGTACTAAAGGTCCTACTTCAACGCTATATACACAGGATTTTTTTTTTCAGTGGTGTGAACATTTCTAGTGCCCCCCCCATAGTTGTGACTGTGGTATCTTATGTGCCCCCCCCCCCTCCCCCATATATTGCTAGAGTCGCAACTTCATCCTGGAAATCATGATCCCACTACACAGCACAGCTCTACTACAAGGTAGAAATTAGGATAGAGAAAGATAAAAGAGAAGGAAGGAGAACAAAGAGAAAGAGTGGTACATCCTGAAATATAAGGGGTTTAATACTGCACAGGTGGAAGGGACTCGGGGAGCGCTAAATGTCTGCTGGTTAGGGGTGCAAATTACTTGCCTTGGGTGCTGACAACCCACGCTACCCCACTGGGGCTGGTATGAAATTATTTCCAGGGCTGATTTTTATTCCCAGTCCGGCCCTGGATGCATATGTGTGGCCTGTGGGTATTGAAGCACACCCTCTATGTATTATGTGGTTGAAATAGGTTAAGAATGTTGTCTCTGTAGATACTGATGTGACATTTTTCACCTTTATACATGTGCCTTATACATTTACTATTACTATAGTGTATTAATTTATTTATTTCCCTGACATGATCTTGTTCCTGTGACATTGTGCAATCTCTGGCCTTCGTCTCTGAAGGTGGAGGAGCTGGAGAAGAAGTTATCTGCAGAGCTTCCTGAAGATGCCCGAGTGATTGTCTGCAGGTTCCCGTTATCGGAATGGCAGCCAACATGCACGGAAGGTGCTGGTTTAGATCAAGTTTGGGCGTATGATCTGGTCAATGTAAGGAAGAGTCCAGATCACAATCAAAGCCAACAGCTGATATGATCCCCTTCTTGTTTAAGGGTCACCATATACTTTGGCGTTGTAATCTGACTGCGCAGTCAATTTAAAATGTACCAAAACTAATATGAGGACCTACCTAAACTATCCAATTAATTTGTATCCTATCAGGCAAGCCCCTGCACTACATAGTTGTTGGTAGATCTAAAGGAGATCATGACTTGCACTACATCCACACAGAACAATCTGATTTCTAATACGACGCAATATACCAGCATATCTATAGCAGAATTGTTTTGGCCTCATTTCCAGACAAAATCTTGTCAGATCTTGTCTACTTTCTGTGGCTGACTGAGAGAAATATGGCTTGACCTGTCCTGCCCTTCCATCTTTGTGCGATCCTGCAACCTCCTAGGAGATGTGATTTAAATATCCCAGAAGGCTGCAGGACTAGGTTCATGCCATTCCGGTCTTCCTTTTGGGAGCTGAGTTCCACTTTAACTTCAGCAGCTTGGACAGTTGACATTTAAAGTGGTTGTAAAATCCCCCCCCCCCCCAAAAAAAAAACCCTGCAAAGCAAAGGCATAATGAGCTAGTGTGCAGTGCATACTAGCTCATTATGAAATGCTTACCTTGGAACTAAGCTGTTGCAGCAGTCTCAGTACACTGCTGTGAACGGCGACATGCTGTTTCCAGGTCTGCGGCTCCGTCCAATCACAGTGCAGGCTCCAGCGATGTGATTGGCAGAGCCACACTGACGTCACTCCCGCACATGCGCACAGGAGCCATCATTTATGGCACGTCAGCAGAAGAAACGGCACCTTGGGCTACCCTGGGTGCCGCTTCTTCAGTGCGCATGTGCCGATGACGTCGGCACATGCAGAGACAGGGAATATCTCCTAAACCCTACAAGTTTAGGAGATATTCCCGGGACCTACAGATAAACCTTATTGTAGGCTTACCTGTAGTTTAAAGTGGTTGTACAGAGTTGACAACCACTTTAAACAATATCAGCTGCCTTAGAACCGGAGATTTTTCTGCAATACATGAAAGTAATTTATTGTTTAGAAATCTTTGCTAAATCTAGAGCGGTAGATTTACTAAAACTGAAGATTGAAAAATCTGGTTCAGATCTGCATAGAAACCAATCAACTTCCATGTTTTATTGTTAAAGCTTAATTAAACAAGCTAAAGTTAGAAGCTGATTGGCTACCATGAACAGTTGCACCAGATTCTGAGTGCTCCAGTTTTACTAAATCTCTCCCATTGTTTTTGGAAACCCCTGCATTATGTTCAAATATGTAATTATAAATACATGCTGAGTGTTGGGTATCAATGTACTATTATGGATCCTCTTATGTACTGTTGTACCTATGTATGTAATTTTCTATGTCTGGTAATAAAATACTTCTTTAAAGAAAAATTTAATTAAAGGTCCTTTCACACGGACGGTCCGCCTGGCGACTCCGCTTTTCTCAGCAGGAGATCGCTCCACTGATATCTGCTGAGCAGGTGGATGACAGGTCCATCTCCACTCACTGTGCTGAGATGGACCTGTCAGAGTCCCGCTTCCCTCTATGGGGAGATCAGATTAAAATGGACCACCTGTCAGTTTTCATCCTATCCGCCAGACGGATGGAAAATAGGACCTCCATCCATCTGGATTTCACAGATCGTATCGGATAGCAGCAGGGTGTCAACGGACATGTTACCACGGACATCCGCCACTCCATAGGAGTGAATGGAGGGTCCGATGAGGTCCGCCTGAAAAACTGACAGGCAGACCTGATCGGAAAGCCCATGTGAAAGGGGCCTAAGGGTTATAGTACCAAATGATTCATGGGAATTGTTGTGTTGTACCAGACCTCCTCCTTTGCTCTCCCATAAAGTCCGTAGTCCCAGAAGAAACTTGTTTCAGTATGACGTATATTGAAGGGAAAATTCTCAGCAAGTGAAGAATTGTTGTATCTCTGTCCATTATACAAAAGAAAGGGCACTAAGCTAGATTAGGTTACTTTGTAATGCATTTCATGGTAAACAAATAATGTGAAAAGCTACAGATGTGCAGCATTAAAGTCATTTTTGAATGTAATTGCTGATCAGACATTGATCTTCCTTCATTTACCGCTATATAAATGTGTAAGAAGCTTTAGATGGAATTCAGTATTCTCTGACTTTTATGCAATCACACTGAAACAATGCAGCTTTCTTCTAAGCATCATCATTGTCCTGAAAATTGTGTCCATCCTGGGAGTTGGAGAATGGCAGCTTCTATATAAGGCTTCTAGGGAAGGGATTTAACTTTGTGATAGAGGGGGGGAATTAACTAAAACTAGAGAGTACAAAATCTGGAGCAACTCTTCAATAAAACCAATCAACTTCCAGAATTTAGCCCACGTTCACATTGGGCCAATCTGAAATGTCAAATTGCATGCCAAATCAGAGCCTATTGCCGGCAATGGCACCGCCCAAATCAGTGCGACGCGGACTTTGCGGCGCCGCACTCATTCCCAAAAGTAGTTTCTGTGCTAGTTTTGGCGATTTCAATAGACATCTGTGTATGAACCCGCACAGATGTCTTTCAAATTGCCCCCAAACTCGCACTGAAATGTGGGTTTGAAATTGTGCTGCGAGTTCAGCTGAATACACACGATTTCAAACCGGCCGCAGTGTCAACCTGGGCTTATTGTCAAATCTTAATTGAACAAACTGAAGTTAGAAGACGATTGGCTACCATACACAGCTGCACCAGATTCTGAGTGCTCCAGTTTTAGTAAATCTACCCCAGAGTCTCTTTATATTTTAAGCTATCTGCCTTAATAAATGCTATATATTTCTACTGTGACATAATCCTGAAACACCTCATCTGTCTCCAGTGTCAAACGCTGCACTGTAAGATGTAATTAATGATGTACTTTGTGTTTAGAAGTTAAATACTGTTTGCACAAGTTTGAATTTCCTAATACACAGGATCTGTATACATAATTTGTTTTTCATATCTCCTCCAGCATTTAATGAGCAGGTAAGCCTTAGGGTAAATGAAGAGTAAGGCCTGCACACAACTGTTACATTGATTACTCATAAAACAAGTATATTGTCCTTTGCACTGTTGTAATACCTGGTTCTCTGATTGGAGAAGGTGAAGATTGTGGCATAGACACCCCTCCTCTCCACCTTGTCCTATCTGAGAATGCCTTGCACTCATTGCAAAAAAATAAAATAAAAAATACAATGCATTCTATGAACTGCGGAGGTGCTGAGCAAGTGCCCCCCACTGTGGTCAGTGTGCAGAAGGGAAGCCACTTGCAAGTTGCAAGTGTAGCAACCTTGTCTTAAACAGGGGCTACCAGTAACTTTAGTTGTGCTAGGTTATAGTTAACCAGGCTGAATTGTAGTCTTTGCATTCCTTTGGGTTTTCTCCTAAGCCTGGTATGGCTGTGGTTCCTCCCTTTTGTCAGTAGGTGGCGCTATTACTTTTGGCATTACATAGCTACATTAGTATGATGAGCTGCAGTAAAGGTAGGTTATGAGTATGCACATTTTCTCTCAGCCAATCAGTAGCAGTTTCAAGGCCACTAAGCATGCTGGAAGAGAGTATAAATATTTGGGGAGGCCAAGTGATCTGGGTCTGTCCAACAGCTGTGCTGGGTTAGGCCTGAAGCCTAAGGCCTAGCCATGTGCTGGAGACTCTTTCAGAGATAGCCTGTTTGTTGCCTGGGGGCATGAGGAAAAGGATGGAGATCTGAGATGAAGAACCAGATTTTACTCTTCCATGAGCCAGGGACTGTGGAGAAGCTGGGTATCCAAAGAAACCCTGCATGGTGCTGTGAGTTTTGGATTCCTATAGGAGACCACTGTTGCTACATAGATTATGGATTCTTTCCTAAATGTACTTAACCACTTCCCAACTGCCCTATAGACAAAAGACGTCCACAGGGCGGTTGCGTTATTCTGGGAGGACGTCTATGGACGTCCTCCCATGATTGTGCTTCCCGCGTGCCCCCTGGATCGCGCACACAGGAACATCCGTGACCGCTGGGTCCAAGGGTCCCGGCGCATCACGGATCGCGGTGAATGGCCACTGTGAGTGGCCTTTTACCTCGTGATCTTGCCGTCAAATGACGGCACGATCACATGTAAACAAGCCGGCAGAAATATCGGCTCTTCTCTCTCCTCTCCGCACCGATCGGTGCAGTGTGAGAGGAGAGAGGGGGGAGAGAGGACGCGCTGCAGTGCTGTGGGTGATGTGTAATGCCCACAGCGCTGCTTAGTGACAGTGTGCACCCCCACCATCCATCCATCCACCACCCACCCACCATCCATCCATCCACCACCCACCCAGTCACCCTCACCCCATCCAAGCTCACCCAGCCACCCTCACCCCATCCAAGCTCACCCACCCATTCTCACCCCATCCATGCTCAGCCACCCATCCTCACCCATCCATGCTCACCCATCCAGCCATCCTCACCCAGCCATGCTCACCCATAGCTTGTAGACTCTATAACCTTCACAAAGACCAAATAATGTACACTAATTTGTTTTTTTTTTTACCAAAGATATGTAGCAGTATAAATTTTGGCCAAAATGTATGAAGAAAAATTACTAATTTGCAAAATTTTATAACAGAAACGAAGAAAAATTTATTTGTTTTTACAAACTTTTTGGTCTTTTTTTAATTATAGCGCAAAAAATAAAAAACCCAGCGGTGATTAAATACCACCAAAAGAAAGCTCTATTTGTGTGAAAAAAAGGACGCAAATTTCATATGGGCACAGTGTTGCATGACTGAGTAATTGTCATTCAAAGTGTGATAGCGCTGAAAGCTGAAAATTGGTCTTGGTCTGGTTAGGAAGGAGATTTAAGTGCCCAGTGGCCAAGTGGTTAATATAACTGGGCACTGCTTGAGATTTCAATGCAGAGGAAGTGATCAGCTCACTAGATTTCTGGCAATATCAACAGTTGGCTAATTCCAGTGATGAATGTACTGAGATTAGACACCCAGAGGTATTCAAAATTAAGGAACTGCATTGATTAACTCAAGGAGCAGAGGACATTCACTTAGGAGTCTATGAAATCTCAGACTGCATTCACATTACAGCATTTTGAATCGCGGTGCAGATTTGCTGCAAATCTACCCGCCGATATGTGAATTCCAAAACACGGGGCTTGCACTTGAGATGCCATTCATTTGAATGACACTTCAAAATGCGGTGTGAGTTTGCTGCGATTGTCGGGCGATAAAGCGTGCTGCAATTGCAACAACCCACATCACGGGACACAAGTCGCCCCACAGTAACTCCTGAGCTTTTTTGGGTGACATGCGTCCCGTGATGCGGGTTGCCACGATTGCCTCGTGCTTTATCGGCCCGACAATGGTGGCAGACCAGCACCGCGTTTTGAAGTGTCATTCAAATGAATGGCATCTCAAATGCGAGTCCTTCGTTTTGTCATTCACATATCGTTGTTAAATTGCAGGCAGATTTACGGCAAATCTGCTTGCTATTCAAAGCACTAATATGAATGTAGTCTTATGCAAGAAAAAAAAATCAGTTTTCCCTTTGCAGACGATTGATTATTCACAGTGAACACCGCTGACCAACTTATTAACAAAGCTCATTAACATTCACTTTATAAAGTGAACAATTTCCAGTCTTTTAGAAAAACAACCTCAATCCCTCTTTCTGGTCAGACATTAGCTATAAAGATAACAGGAATGTGGAGAATGTACAGTATATAGAAGGGTAAAGTCCAGAAAGAGTCCCGTCTTTTTCTTATGTTCTGCAGATTTTGTCTGAACAGATCTATATGTCCTCTGTTTTACAGGTTAATGATGTATAACATACCATAATCATGGTGAGGAGTTGTTCAGATACTTGCTCTAATGTAGGTTCTTGTTCAGATTCCTGTTGTTGCACAGAAGAGGAGGCTTTTCCACCACCCACTATAGCAGTCACCATCTTGGCCGTCCAAGTGGGCAAATTCTTGCACTGTTGGGGTCTGGCATGCATTGTGGCTCATGCTTAATTCCCAGCTCTTCTGTTCTGTTCCTCCACTTTGGGGGACACCAAATAAAAGAAAAGGGGGGGTGTAGATGAGCAAAGGGGTATGGGGAGAAGAGAGGGGCTGGTCCGCTAGAGAAAGGCCTGTTAAAATGTATATTTGTGGTCCAGTCCACTCACAAATGATATTTCAGTATCCAGTTCTTATATCTTTTAGTGACTCTGTGAGCTCCCTGTTCCTAGGTCTGTACCACTTTGATTTGAGATGTTACCATTTTGATGTTTTATAGATTTTTATTATGGATAATACAACAGGAGGAGCTGCCTCCTGTAAAAGATTGTTGGTAACACCCAAAGCTGCCAGTTGGGTAGTCTGTAAGTATAGCGGGGACATCTCAGCCCGTTGACTTCCATCTAAGACTCCATTCACACCTGAGCATAGCGATTTACTGGCGCTTTGTGGTCTTTTTTTTTTTTGCAAGCATTTTTAGAAGTGTATTACAAGCATTTTACAGATCCAACCATTTTTGTTTAGCCAACAGAAAGCACTAGGGGGAGGAGAGGGAGAGGAAATTAGGGGTGGAGAGCTGCTGTTTGAGCAGAAAACGAGCAACCAAACACTCGTAAAATGCTCAAGTCAGGCGTTTCTATTGACGTCTATGGGGCCAAAAGTACTTGTAATCTGCCAAAAAGAAGCTCATGTACTATATCCAAATAAAGCTTTTTTTTCCAACGGCACTACTCTATAGAGATTCCTTTTGTTTTTTGCACATGCACATAACTGCGGGAAGGAGGCCACCAAGGAGGACTACAAGATCCAGGTCGGACCCGCTGCACAGTGGCGTAGGACTGTGAATGCGATGTACCTCGCCGAGGGGTGAATTTATCTGGTAAGCACACATCTATTTATTTAAAGCACTCAAGCACAAGGAGTACTATTTGATTTCCAAGGATTGTCTAGCACCTCCAAGTGGGGTGAGAACCCCTGGTAAACGCAGCACCACGACGGGGAGCAACCAAGGAAGAGCACAAGTCACTTTATCACTTTGTCATCACAAGCACTTATGCTTCAAAATATGATATGAACTTTATGGACTATTATCTACGTATATTTTAAAAAAGTATTTTTATATGCACTGTTTTATGTTGAATACTGTATAACACTAGACAAATAGCACAAATGTATTTTTTATATATATATATATATATAGCACTTTATCACTTTACCATCCCATAAGAGAACAGCACCATACCTACTCCTGCTTTCATCTTCTTATATACATCTTGTCCCCCGTTTGGGAGACCATAGCAGAGGCAGCAGTTCTACCCACCATACATTATTACATCATACCATCAGCGTGGCACCAACCCAATTTCTCTGCTATAGCTTATGTCAAACCAATTAATATTCGCTTATTGGGATTTTTTTTACCAAAAATATGTAGAAGAATACTTATTGGCCAAAACTGATGAAGAAATTCATTTTTTTACATTTTTTTTAGATATGTTTTATAGCAAAAAGTAAAAAATATTGTTTTTTTTGTTTTTTTTCAAATTTGTTGCTCTTTGTTTGTTTATAGCGTAAAAAATAAAAACCGCAGATGTGATCAAATACCACCAAAAGAAAGCTCTATTTGTGGGGGGAAAAAGGACATCAATTTTATTTGGGTACAACGTCGCACGCCCACGCAATTTTCAGCTAAAATAATGCAGTGCCGTCATGGCCTGGTCATTAAGGGGGTAAATCCTTCCGGGGCTGAAGTGGTTAATATTGCTTTCCCACTGTTTAACCTCAGGTATTGGGTGTTGTAGGACTCACATTTGACAGACAGGTTCCTTAGCACAGGGGCTGGTTAAATGTAACCTACAGTGTTGTATTATACCACAAGTAGCCAAAACACCAGTATATTTAAATCTGTTCATTTATTGCAAGTTTGTTTCATTTTCTAAATTCTGATATTAGAATGCCAGTGGTCCTGGGGCAAGGGGAAAACAGCTTAACCTGCTGTAATCAATCATATTGATAATCCCTTATGCTTCTTGCAATCTGTAGCACACTTTTTTATAAATATTCAGTATTGTCAGGCAACCACTAGATGGCACTGTCATGCAGACTATAAATTGCTATTCTAAAGGAAAGGATACCCAACTTTACTCTTTGGTGGCTGGTATTAACTGTTTTAGGATTGTGGAAGTCAAGAGAGAAAAACATATAATTTTATCATATATATTAATATATACAGTTTGTGTGTGATTTTTAATTTATTATAAAAAACAGGCACATAAATATTATTTCTCCTACGTTCACTGACAGACGCAGCTCTCCATTACGTGTGGGGTTTAAGCTTGTCTCACTAGGAGTTAACTAGGCAGGGGAAAGAACAGCTGGCCCCTCCCATGGGGCCGTCCTCTCTTCCCACATAAACCCCCTCATAGCCTAGCTCTTCAGTTTCAATGCCTAGTTTGCAAGGCGTTGACCTGGCTTCCCTTTAGGGGAAATGCGGTCCTGTTTGTGACCGTTTTTTCTTTATTCTTTCTTTTACTTTTATTTTATTTGACTTCTATCAAGCATGGATCTGCTATCAAGAAGCCGGCCAGGGCATAGAGAGTCCATGGGCTCTGTACTTTCCCCGACCTGGCCGACCGATGCGAGCCAGTCCCGCGGTATGGGGACCCGCCACATCGTGCCCGTTCCGTGCGGGCGGCCTGGGGTGACCCCCACCTACGCCCAGCCCCAGATGCGATTCAGGTAGGGCGATTTTTTTCTGGCCTGCAGCATACCGCCCAGGCAGGGGCGGAAGGTCTGCGACTGGGTGGCTACCCACTGCGCTCGTCAGGAGTGGTGAGTGAGAGTTCCTTCCTTCACCCCTTTTCAGGGGCGGAAGGGGGACCGACGACCCTAAAAAAAAAAAAATTTCGGGGTAGTCGCTGGCTTTTCACCTCCTTCACACCCCCCCTCCCTCCCCGCACCGCACCCAATCATCTGGCGCCGTTCGTTTTATTTTGACTGTCGCCATTTTGCCGTAGCCGCGGACATGCTGGGCCTATGGGGCTTTCCCTCTAGTGCTCAGAGCGGCCGTTTGCGGTACTGCACGTTCCTGTAGATGGGTTTTGGCCTCTAGTGTTCAACGGCGGCCATCTTGGTGCCTCATGCTTCTGAAAAAACGTGTGTGGAACGTTTTCCTTTCTCTTTGGAACGGTGTGTGCTCCTGACGGCGCGGCTCTTGTGACGATCCTCCAGGGTTACAGGCAGCAAACAGCAAGTATAGCTGGGCTCCCCTGTGGGTGCTGGTGGCGGCGGATGCAGTCCTCCTGGGTTCCCTGGTGCGCTGTGGGGCGGTGGTGTGTGGCTCTGTGGGGGTGCCTCAACTTTTTAGTATTCACCTGTGTGTCACTAAGACTGTTGTGAGGGGAGAACGAAGGCAGACTATACAGCTGAACCTGCTGAGGAAGAATCAGCGGCGGCGCAATCTGCGCAAGGGGCTTTTTTGGACCAGCTGCGGGCGGTCTTTAGTGAAATTCTCCCCCTGGCGGATGTCGCCCAACAGACCTCCAAGAAGCGTCCTCCTCCTCCTTGTTCTTCAGGGGAGGATTCTGATCCGGAAATGGCCTCTGGGGTCACAGGGACCCCAGTGGACCTATCTGATGGGGAACTGGGCCCATCGGACGGTGAAGAGGATCAGAGGGCAGCGGCTGCGCATGAAAAAGCGCTGGTTTCTGCCATTATCGCTGGCAATCGCACTACGCTGCGATTGAGCCAGGATGGCGAATTGCAGACTTCTGCGTATGTGTGTGGGTCCTCCAGGCCCCCTAGGGCCCCCAAGGCTTACCCCTACGATCAATTTTTTGATCACTTTATTTATCGTGAATGGCAGCGTCCGCAGCATTCTTTTTCGCTGCTCGCTATCCCTTTGAGGAAAGCTTTTTGAAAAAATGGGAGTCGCCGGTGGTGGACCCACCGATAGCTCGCCTTAATAAGGTGACGACCATTCCTCTGGAAGGGGCTCCTTCCTTCAAGGATCCCGCTGACAGAAAGACAGAGGTGCTGTTAAAGTCGCTATTCCTGGTGGCAGGCTCTGCTCTGCGGCCAGCCCTGGCGTCCGCCATGGCGGCGCAACATCTGTCTGAACGTATGGCGGAGCTCCTGAATGATCTGAAATGCGGCCGCCTGATGGATGCGCCGCAGAGGGCTGAGTTTTTGCTCCAAGGTTTCAAGTATCTTTGTGATGCGGCCGTCGATTTACTGCCTATGTTATCCAGAATAGCAGTGTTTGCTGTTATCCTCAGACGAATACTTTGGTTGCGTTCTTGGTCCGGTGACCATGCTTCCAAAAAAGATTTTGCCAACCTTCCCTTTCAGGGTGGACGTCGATTTGGTCCACGGTTGGATGAGATCATTAAGGATTTCACGGGAGGTAAGAGTACTTTCCTCCCAGAGCCCCGGAGGCGTGAATTTCGCCGTAGACAGGGGCCTCCCCCCTCGGGTCAGAAGAGTTTTTTTCGCGCCCCAGGCGCAACAGGTAAAGGGACCCGTCCCGGTAAGGTCGCTGTAGGGGCCGGAAAATGGCAATGGCAGCGCAAATCTGAAAAGGCGGAGGACAAGCCCTCCTCAGCCTGATGGGTTGCCCCCACCCGGGCTTCGGGTGGGGGGACGCCTTCTGGGGTTCGCAAACCGGTGGCTTGCTCACATTCCCGACCGTTGGGTCCGGGAAGTGGTGTCCACCAGGTACAGGATAGAGTTCAACACTCTACCCCCAGACAGGTTCTTCCCATCGAACTTAGGGCTCCCGCAGACACGCCGGGAGGCCCTCTTCGGGGCTGTTCAAGCACTCTCGGACCAAGGGGTGATCGTGCCAGTGCCTCCAGCGGAGAGGTTTCGGGGTTCTTACTCAAATCTGTTCGTGGTCCCCAAAAAAGGGGGGGTTTGGCCAGTTCTGGACCTGAAGGCCCTGAACCGGTATGTCAGGGCGCGGAAATTGCGGATGGAATCTATTCGCTCGGTTGTGGGCGCCCTCCATCAGGGGGAATTTCTGGCGTCTCTGGACATCAGGGATGCGTACCTCCATGTACCCATCTGTCCACGGCATCAGCGTTTCCTTCACTTTGCAGTGGGAGACCTCCATTATCAATTTGTGGCACTCCCTTTTGGTCTGGCCTCAGCCCCTCGAGTATTCACAAAACTGCTAGCTCCGGTATTGGCGTTGCTGCGACAGAGAGGCATTGCGGTAGTAGCCTACCTGGACGACCTGCTCCTGCGAGCGGAGTCCGCTTCGGCTCTGGAGGAAAATGTGAGAATCACAATGACCTCGCTGCAGGACTTCGGCTGGTTGCTTAACCTGCAGAAGTTGACGGTGTCTCCATCCCGTCGCCTGGATTATCTGGGTCTGATTCTGGACACAGAGCAGGCGAAGGTTTTTCTTCCTCCAGCCAAGTTGCTGGCACTGCAGTCGGCAGTGCGAACCCTCCTGTCTCACAGACGATCTTCATTACGTTTCTGTATGTGGGTGCTGGGACTCATGGTCTTGACTTTCGAGGCAATACCATACGCCCAGAGTCACACTCGTCTCCTTCAGCGAGCAATCCTGGCTCGGTGGGACAGGTCCCCTCTCTGGACCTTCTGATCCGTCTGAGCTCCCAGACCAGGGCGTCTCTGACCTGGTGGCTTCGGGACTCGGCGTTGATTCGGGGGAAGTCGTTCCTGCCCCTTCAGTGGGTGATCATCACCACGGATGCCAGTCTTTCAGGCTGGGGCGGGATCCTGGGGCGGCTGTCTGCCCAGGGCCGTTGGTCGGCTCAGGAGGCTCGACTTCCCATCAATGTGCTGGAACTGAGAGCAATCAGATTGTGTCTATCTCACTGGACAGTGAGGTTGCAGGGTCGTCCAATTCGGACCCAATCGGACAATGCCACGGCTGTGGCCTATGTGAACCATCAGGGCGGCACGAGAAGTCCAGCAGCTTCGGCGGAGGCAGCTCTGATACTGCGCTGGGCGGAACGTCATGTTCTGGCAATCTCCGCCATTTACATTCCAGGTGTAGAAAACTGGCAGGCGGACTTTCTCAGTCGCCAGATGCTGGACCATGGAGAGTGGTCTCTCAACCCGGAGGTGTTCAACCAGATTTGCCGCAGATGGGGGACACCAGACATGGATCTCATGGCGTCTCGGTTCAATCACAAGGCGAAGACCTTTGTGTCCAGAACGAAGGATCCGTTGGCAGTGGCCACGGATGCTCTGGTGGCCCCCTGGGGCCACTACCGCCTTCTGTACGCCTTCCCTCCGATAAAACTTTTACCGCGATTGATACGCAGAATAGTGGCGGAGGGAATACCAATAATCCTGGTGGCTCCAGATTGGCCTCGGCGCACTTGGTACGCCGACATGGTGCAAATGGTGGCAGACGCCCCTTGGCGGCTCCCGCTGCGAGAAGATCTTCTCTCTCAGGGGCCCATTTTGCACCCTGCTTTACCCTCACTGGCTTTGACGGCGTGGCTATTGAGTCCCAGGTGCTAAGAGACAGGGTTTCCTACCTTGTTGAAGGCTCGCAAGTGTACTTCTCGCAAGATTTACCACCGCACCTGGAAGGCTTATATAGCTTGGTGCGAGGCGGAGGGTCATAACCCTCGCTCTTATGTGGTGTCCAGGGTCCTGACTTTTTTGCAGCAAGGTCTGAACAAAAAACTGGCTTTGAGTACTCTCAAGGGCCAGATATCGGCCCTGGTGATTCTTTTCCAGAGACCCTTGGCTTCGCACTCGTTGATTCGTACTTTTGTACAAGCTGTGCGACATGTGGCGCCTCGGGTGAAGACCCCGATGGCCCCGTGGGATCTGAATTTGGTGCTTTCTGTACTTCAGAAACCGCCCTATGAAAAAATCAGAGAGATTTCCTTACAACTGCTGTCGCAGAAGGTGGCTTTTTTGGTAGCCATCACTTCCGCCAGACGGGTTTCTGAGTTGGCAGCACTGTCGTGCAAGTCTCCTTAACTAGTCCTGCATAAGGACAAGGTGGTCTTGCGACCCTCTACTTCGTTTCTTACGAAGGTGGTTTCTTCGTTTCATATTAACGAAGATATTGTTCTTCCTTCATTGTGCCCACGTCCATCGCACCCAAATGAAATTGAGTTGCATACTTTGGATGTAGTGAGGGCCTTACGAGTGTATTTAGCTGCTACAGCTTCTTTTCGGAAGTCTGATAATCTGTTTGTGCTGACAGAAGGCCCGCGCAAAGGCTTGGCGGCCTCGTCGGCTACTATTTCTCGTTGGATTAGATGGACCGTGACCCATGCGTATTCTGTTCAGGGCAAGGTTCCCCCTTTTCCGGTCACGGCTCATTCTACCCGGGCTTTCAGACACCAGGCTTCAGTGTCTCAGGTGTGCAAGGCGGCTACTTGGGCCTCGGTACACACTTTCACTAAGTTTTATAAAGTTGATGTGTTAGCATCTTCGGATGCTGCTTTTGGCCACAAAGTTTTGCAGGCGGCAGTGTAGGCGCGTTGGCGCCTCCTTCAGAGGTTCTGCTGGGTACAGTTGTTATTGTTTACCCACCCCTCTTTTTGACACAGCTTTGGGACATCCCCACTTGTCATGAAGAGCTGCGTCTGTCAGTGAACGTAGGAGAAAAAGGGATTTTATTAAAACTTACCGTAAAATCCTTTTCTCCGAGTTCACTGACAGAAGCAGCACCCACCCCTCTGTGCTCTGTTCTTTGTACAGCTTGTGTACGAACTGAAGAGCTATTCTATGTGAGGGTTTATGTGGGAAGAGAGGACGGCCCCATGGGAGGGGCCAGCTGTTCTTTTCCCTCCCTAGTTAACTCCTAGTGGGACAAGCATAAACCCACTTGTCATGAAGAGCTGCGTCTGTCAGTGAACTCGGAGAAAAGGATTTTACGGTAAGTTTTAATAAAATCCCTTTTTTCATGGTGTTGAAGCTGGGAAGCTGCCACATACTTCAGCATCAGACTTACAGAAGAACTGTTCCCCAATGTCCATGGACAATGCTGATCTCTGGTTTTTAAGGTTTGCCCTGAATATACAGTAACATTTAGAACTTGCTAGTGGCACCATAAGAGCATTTACAGCTAATAATTATCAGAAGAATGTAATAGCCCTCCACATTAGGCAACCAAAAGTACCAAAATGAGAAATGTTATCCATTAACAAGCAGAGGGGAGGGCAGGTGCCATTCCAGCAAAGTCACAGCAAAAGCTGGAAGGTTAAACCTGAAATCACACAAAGGAGCTAAGAAATGCCAAGGATGTAATGAGATTGCTGGTCTGCATACACCAGATATTGTTGATCCGGGGAATATCCAATTGAATGCTAGGGAAACGGGATGGAATTTATTTTTCCCCTACTTGAGCAAATTGAATGACGCTTTAGAGGGAATATTTTGCCTTGTTCTCCAACTGTTCATACAGAATTCTGTACTGTATATGGAGGTTTTCCATTTATTTATTCTATGATCTTCTTTTTTTTCTATTGGTTGAACTAGATTGATTTATGTCTTTTTTCAACCTGACTATCTATGTAGCCATATAGAACAAAATATTTCTGCACCAACAAGGATCTGTGTCCACTGGCTTTGGCCTTGTGTTGATGGCAGCATTTCACAGTTTGAGATGCTTCTGGGATCATTCACAATTCATTGGTAGTTGACCTGCTTCAAGCAGGGTTTGCATTCCTATAGACCTTTTGGTAATGCCAAACCCATCTGACGTGCAACTAAAATGATTGAATTCGGTATAAATCGCCAATGTCCTAATTAGAAAATCCTGTCGCCTGCCAGCATGTTGTAGAGAAGGACCCTTATTGCCAGTACACATGATAAGAAAATCAAAAATCAGAAGAAAATTTCCGTAAGAGGAACGAACAGTCGATTATCTGTTCCTTAGTATAGTGCGTTTGACAGCCGATTCCAAAAATAAAGGTGCACACTAGAAAATTTTTATTGGGCGTTAAAATGGCATTGAATTTCCGTTCAATGGGTACATTAATTGAACGGAAATAATTAAACATATTTGGTGGATGTGGATATGAGGGTCATCTCCTCTGCTACTACGTTAGTATACGTTTGCTTTTGTCCAAGAATTTTTGTACAAGTTGTACATTATGATATGCACCTTCATTGAAAATCAGATGATTGTTCGTCCAATTTTCTTATAGTGTGAACTGGGTTTTACTCTCAGCATGAAAACAATGTTTGTTTTTTCTGCAGAGGTCTGACACACCTTGTTGTCACACCTACCAAAGCTCATGCTCCCTGCTGATTGGAGAGCACTTACTCAGGAGGAGGCGCATCTGACCTCTGCAGGGAGACCACTGCTTCAACAGATTGCTGTCCGACTTTCTCCAACTTTGCCCACCTTCAGACGATCCCTGAAAACTCATCTCTTCAGAGAAGCCTATCTGGCTCCCACTTAACTGTACATTTATCTTCTCCATCAGCACACACCCCATAGTTATTACCTCTTGTATCTCTTGACATTCCCTCTTAGATTGTAAGCTCTAACGAGCAGGGCCCTCTGATTCCTATTGTATTTAAGTGTATAGTATTTGTACCATCTACCCTCAAGTTGTAAAGTGCTGCGTAAACTCTTGGCGCTATATAAATCCTGTATAATAATAATAAAAAATTGCTGGCAGGAGACAGCTTTTTACTTAGGCTGTGACTGCTTTCTAAAGGAAATTAACTCTTACACACCTTTTATTATAGTGTAAACTTGAATGAATTTAGCTGCTTAAATCTGAAAAAAAAAATGAACCGAAATGTAAAATTATGTCTCCTAAAATCAGCTTTGAATTGACTGTCAGGTTTAGCAATTTGCCAGGATATTATTTCACAAAATCCGGGCTTGTGGAAAGTCACAAAAGGGCAAACCAAACAATGAATCTGAGCTCTAATGCTCAAACAATTGACCTCTGTCGAGCACAGACAGCCATACACTGATTGAAATTCGACCGGTTTAGCACGGACTGGCCAAATTTTGATCGGTCTATGGCCACCTTATGATATAGTGGATAGATTTATTGATGAGTTGCATAAATTTGAAAAAAAGAAAAATAGATAAATGCATAAGGTATAGTGGATAGATTTATGGGTAAGGTACATAGATAGGATCATTTAAAAAAAAAAAAAAAAAAAAAAAAAA
>BLSH010542214.1:676954-688366 GCA_018402905.1 Glandirana rugosa
ATATATGACATATGATGTTACTGGTTTCCAACTGGCGTCCAAGTGAAATCTAGACCTTTCTTATAAATTTGTTTTTTGGATAAAAGAATGAAAAAGAAGATACGTATAACAGTTGAACCTAAGACAGGTGTCGGTCCAAAAGGTTTGTTACTAAAAAAAAATGGACAATTATATAAAAGAAAAGTATTCATGTCAAATACTAACCAAGTAACTCCCTAGTCTGTACTCACTACAGACTTCTTCTCTGATTGGTCCCGAGGAAACAGGGGTCGTAGGCTAAACATCGGTACTCGTTGCAACTGGAGGTACCTTTGTTATTACTTAAAAATGATCATACATCCATCAGTGTCTCCACTCTCTCTATCGCTTGTTTTGTTTCCATGGAGGTCAA
The DNA here is from genome assembly GCA_018402905.1 of Glandirana rugosa. NCBI lineage: Eukaryota > Metazoa > Chordata > Amphibia > Anura > Ranidae > Glandirana > Glandirana rugosa. The sequence goes on from BLSH010542214.1 coordinate 677,346, forward strand.
CGTTGCTCATGGCTACAAATCGGATGCTGGGGACAAAGGAGCCCTGGTTAGTCTCTTCTTCAGACATCACTCATGTCTGATCCCTCAATGAACCAATCATAAACTGTACTTATGAAAAGAAAATATATTAACAGGTAAAAAAAAATCATTGTTTGGAAAACCTGGCTGTGGACAGAATCCAAGTTGACAATATGCATAGAAGAAAAAGTAAGAAAATAGGTTTTTTGTTTAAATATTCTTTCCAGATCTAAAGTGAACCTGCGGTCAACCTTTGGTCATTGTAGTATACAGTATATATTATTACAGCAAACCTTCACTCATTTTTTTCAACTTTCCCTCTGTTAAATCTTCTGCCCTTGTTTGTTTCTTGTCTGGTCAATAGCCTAGGTGTATGACATCATGCACAGCTCTCTCACTCCTGTGAGAGTTTGCCAGGAAGGGAGGTGGGATGAGTCACAAGAGGGCCAATGAGAGCTGCAGAGCTGGAGGTGTGTCTCTCTGTGTCTGTGTAAATCCAGGAAGTGAACAGGCAGCAGCTTCAGCTGCCCACAGTTAAAATGGCTGCAGCCAGACTTAGTGGAGGGAGATTTCTTCAGCATATTTGACAAGTACAGAATCACAGTATATTCAGAATGGCAAAGATGTTTTTATTACAAATTATGTGAGCAGACTGCAGTTCATCTTTAACCACTTAAAGTTTTACTAAACCCACAACAGTAAAATCTGTCTGTATTTGCAGAATAGCATGCTTGCTATACTCACTGTGTAACATCAGGGGTTAATCCTCTGTATTGTGTAAAAAGGCTGTTTGATCCTGCATGGCCAGTTACTTCCTTGTTGCCCTGTCTACTATATTAGACTAGACTATACTATACTACATGCAGGCAGGGTGGAAAGGTTGCATGTGCTCTGTTCGATCTTCCTGTTTCACATGGACACAGACTGCAGTGCATTTCTAGATGCAGTGATTGTTTATTTGTGAACTGAGCATGTCATAGGCAAAGCACCAATCAGCTCTGGCCGGATTGTGGGTGAAGGGTCACTGATGCAAAGGAAGTTTCGTCATCAGAGAGTGAAATGTCTCCTCCTATATGAACACTGTGTAAGCCCTGGCTCCTTGCAGCTTATCACCTGACTGCAATATACAGATGAAAAAAAGGTATCTAGTAGCAGTATTTTGATATAAAAAGAAGATTTAGAAGCTATGTGCACTGTAGGGGGTAAATTAATTGTTTTTATATTGCTGGGTTTAGTAACACTTTAAGGACAGAGCCTCTTTATGAGATTTGGTGTATACAAATTAAAATCATTTGTTTTGCTAGAAAATTACTTAGAACCCCCAAACATTATATATACTTTTTTCTAACACCCTAAAGAATAAAATGGCGGTCATTGCAATACTTTATGTCACACCCTATTTGCACAGCAATCTTAAAAGCACAATTTTTTTTGGAAAAAAAAACACTTTTTTAAATTAAAAAATAAGAAAACAGTAAAGTTACACTAATTGTTTTCTATGTTGTGAAAGACAATGTTATGCCGAGAAAATTGATACCCAACATGTCATGCTTCAAAATTGCACCCGCTCTTTGCTTTCCTATTGTATTCTCTTTCCTCTAGACTGTACCCTTTTACTTTGGTGACAGAGTTGGACCCATCACTCACATGGCCTCTAGACAGCCCTTCCAGACTCAACCCGCCGGAGTGTTTTCCACCTCCTCGTACTGGACATCAGGTAGGTGGTCAAGGATTGCCGAGTGCGCTTCTCCTTCTGCTCCATGGCTGACCCATCCACATCTAGGCCCCCTCTCCGCATAGCATCGCACAATACCCAGGGTCTTAACTCTCCCAGGAAACGAAAAAAGACGTTTCAGCAGTTTGCTGCCCAAAATATAGACATCGTCAGGAAACCCACTTTCCAAAATCATTTTCCCCCTCCTTTATTCACCGCAAATTCCCCACATTCTACCTAGCCAGTTCAGACAAGTCGAAAGGGGTTGGAATCTTCTTTTCACTTAATATCCACTTTGCTTGCTCGACCGAATTGAAAGACCCGGAGGGCAGATATCTGCTACTTAAAGGACATTTAGATAACCAGCTCTATACATTCATATCCTACTACACCCCGAACAAAGGTCAGGCGAAATTCTTTGACTCCCTTTTCCGAATCACCAACCCCCTTGAGGAAGGGATAGTATTACATGGCGGCGACTCCAACATGGCTTTCGACATGGGTTTAGACAAGACTCGTCCCCCAGGCCGGAACCAGATTCGTCCCTCAAGGCAGAGCCTCAAAGTTGCTAGACAGATCAACCAGGGCCTGGTAGATGTTTGGAGGGAAATGAATCCCACATCTAGGAGTTTATGCACACGTTTCTAGCCCTCATAACACTTTTGCCAGAATTGACCATTTTTTCATGCGCACTACCTTTACCTCAAGTACCTTTGGTCCTCAAATCTCTCATCAGGGACTCTGCCTTGTCGGACCACTCTGCCCTTATCTTGGTTTTAAATAGAGCATATGCCTTACGCAAGGGTTTCAACTGGAGGCTGAACGCCTCCATCCTTAGTAACCCAGCACATGTTACAGAGATTAAAACAGCAATTCAGGAATATTTTCTGCTTAACGACATAAACGGCATCTCCCCACCCTCCCTCTGGGCAGCCCATAAATCCACAATCAGAGGAAAGTTGATCCAACTAGCTTCCAGGATCCGCAAAGCTAGAATGATGGACATTGAAAATCTAGAGAAGGACTTTCTAAGTGCCAGCAAACGTCATAAGGACGCCCCCTCCTACTCCTCCCTGGCCAAATTAGAGGCAGCCCGCACGGCCTTAAATCTAGCTCTCACGGCATGCGCAGAGAAACACCTCGGATGGGAAGGAGGTCGCTTCTATTTACAAAGGGATAAAATAGGCTCCCTGTTAGCACACAGACTCGCTGCCAAATTGAAAGTTCTGTCTTTACCCAAAACCAGGATGCCTGACGGCTCTATCTCTCAAAACCCTCAGAAAATTCTGGAAGCATTCCTAGTCTTCTATAAAAAGCTATATTAAGGAGTTAGGGATTCTCCACCAGCTGACCTCCTAAATAAGTTTCTGCACTCCCTCCCGATCCCTACGATCCCAAAACAACATAGGGGTGACCTGGAGGAACCTATATCCCCAGAGGAGATTATTTAAGTCATCAAATCCTTAAAGAATGGCTCAGTCCCTGGTCCTGATGGTTTTGCTGTCCCATGCTACAAATATTTTTCAAGCACCCTAGCTCCTTTTATGGCCCGATTCTTTAACCACCTGCGCTCTGGAGAACCACTAAACACTGATCTGAACTCAGCTTTCATCACCATCATACCCAAACCTGACAGGGACCCCAATGCTGTTGAGAATTACTGACCCATATCTCTCATTAATAATGATCTAAAAATCCTAGCCAACCGGATCTCTAATTTTATAGGTCAGTACATCCACAGGGACCAAGTAGGTTTTATACCGGGGAGACAGGGCCCAGATCAGATTAGGAGAGTGATTGACATCACATCTCTCTTGAGATCGGGCTGGGATAATAGCACGTCAAGAGGGGTTCCTCCTCTCTTTAGACATGACGAAGGCCTTTGATACTGTATCCTGGTCCTGCTTGCTCCCTGTCCGACAGCACTGGGGCTTTGGTGGGTCCTTTTTAAATATAATAAAAGCTCTCTACTCCAACCCAGAAGCTAAAATCAAACTTCAAGGCTACCATTCCTCCCCCTTTCCGGTGAGGTCGGGTACACGGCAGGGATGCCCTCTTTCCCCACTGATTTTCACCCTTGTTATCGAAATCCTGGCGATCGCTCTTAGATCCAACCTGGACATCCACGGGGTTAAATGTGGCACACAAACCTACAAATGTGCTCTATATGCTGACGACATCATGCTTTTTGCCACAGAACCATCCGATTCGGGTGGGTTGATAAAATGCTCCCTTACTTAGGGTTCTGCATCACGCCCTATATAACTGATTTATATGCTGTGAGCTACCCCCCTATGTTTCAACAATAGGGACATGACTTAGAGACATGGGACAAATTAGGGCTCTCGTGGTTGGGAAGGGTTAATTAAATTAAAATGAACTTGCTCCCGAAGCTCCTATACCTTTTTCGGTCACTCACTATTCCGATCCCAAGGGACCCTCTCAAAAAATTCCAAGCCTAAATCATACGCTTCACCTGGGGTAACAAAGGCCACAGACTAAACAAAGAAACCCTGTTTCAGACCAGGGATCAGGGTGGCTTGAGTCTCCCAAACTTACTCTGGTACTATCAAGCTGCCCAACTCTCCCAATTCTCGATCATATACTTTAAAGGCGCCCACCCCGACTGGGTTTGCATAGAAAGACAAGCAATCCCTAAACACACTATTGACTTTCTGCTATGGTGCCCCCCCAAAGCTAGACCTCCTGTCCTGGCTCCTACCTTATTCCCTGGCCCTTTGGGACAGCATTAAAAACAACGCTTCCCTAACTTCCTTCTGGAGTCCGCTCTCCCACCTGTTCCATAATCCATCTTTCCCCCCTAGGATGGACATTTTGGCTTTTCGTTGGTGGCTGGACAAGGGTCTGAACAGGATTGGACACTTTGTCAATTGCATGGGCCCCCTATCCATAGCTCACTACGTGAGTAAACCAGACATGCCTATGTCGGAAAGATTTAGGCTTCACCAAATTTCTCATTTCATCAAATCTCTTTGGACAGACAAATCCACCCCTCTCTCGCTAACAGCGTATGAAGCCTTGTGTGGTCAAGCCATGGAGCGGAGGGGGGCATATCGGTGATTTATCGATCACTTGCCTCCTCCCTCGGAAAAGCCCATTATATGGGAGACTGGAAAAGTGAGCTGGGTTCGGAGTGGAGCTTGGAGATCTGGCATAGGGCCTTCTCTGCATCCTACAAGGGCGTTCTCAACATAACCCTGGTTGAGGCAAATTTGAAGGTCCTAACCCACTGGTTCCTAGTCCCCTGCAGACTTGCCAAGCTCTACCCCACCCTCTCTCCCCTGTGCTTTCCTAACTGTGGTCTAACAGGTACTGTGCTCCACATTTGGTGGGAATGCCCTAAGATCGGGAGTCTTTGGAACAAAGTGTTTCATTTACTTAGAAAAATTACGGCATTTCCGATTCCAAAGACCCCGCAAATTGCCCTTTTAAATTTTTTGGGCCCAGAAATTCGGAAACTGATTAGACGCCTCATTGCCTTTGTCCTAACCGGCACCAAATTATCAATTGCTAGGGCTTGGAAATGTCCCACTGTCTCTTTTAACCAGGTCAAAAAGAAAATTTCCTGGTTCATGACACAAGAAAAGACGGCTAGCATCCTTTTGGACATGGTGGAGAGACATGATGCAACCTGGGAGCCCTGGCTTGCACATGTTGGTCATTCATACCCCCTCCCTCCCCAGTAAAGATTTGATTTAACAGGCGGTGTGTCCAGTTTCTGTCACCGGCTCTTCCCCCCTTTCTCTCTCGCCTTGAATCCACCTTCTGTCTTTTCCTTTCTTATTCCTGGCTATCCTTCTTCCCTTCCTCTTCTTCTTTTCTCAGTCTACGCTCCCTCTTCGTTTCCAGTACATGTTTGATTTCTAGGATTTCTAGGCATTATTGGTATCACTACTACACAGTCTCTGCTGATTGCATCTTCCGCCCTCATCGGATCAGAATTTGAGATGGCATATCACCTTCCGGGGGTAACCCTTTTTTTTTAGCTTGGGGTTCCTCTCCCCTCTGACCATAGTCTCTGAGTTCACATCCTGCTTCCAACATAAGGACTACTACGAACTTTTCTATCCCTATTAGCTGTTGGACTTATATGGAACCTGAGACTGATGGTCTACCCGGGGCCCCCTAGTGCCGCGGGATAGTAATTTCTCTGAACTTCATTCATCCCAATTGGAGTTTTGACTGTCTTGGGGCTCTGGGATCCTCTCTTTTGGTCTAGCGACCTCCTTTGCACCCCCGGAGTCAGACGTTGGGGGGGACGGGGACATGTCTCCTTCCGCGGCACAGTTTGTTCCCATTTGGGGTGCTGTGGGGGGGGGGGGGGGCATGCTTCCTTCCCTTTGCACATCCCCTTATTCTTCCTTTTGGGAACATTCCTAAGATAGGGAGGTCGGACGGAAGATTTGTCGCTCTCGAATGTGTAGGCTGCTTGCTGTTACTGATAAATTTGTTCTGATTTCTCTTCTTTATGATTTCTGCAATGTACTGTCATACCTATGATGTTTAAACTCAATAAAAATCTATTGAAAACAAAATTGCACCCGCTCCTGGAATGGTGACAAACTTTAGCACTTAAAAATCTCCACCGGTGAAGTTTAAAAATGTCTACAGGTTACCAATTTTGAGTTACAGAGGAGGTCTAGTGCTAGAATTATTGCTCTCACTCTAATGATTGCGGTGATACCTCAGATCTCATATTTACACTAAAATACAATTAAAAAAAAAGAAAAAATGACACTTCTAAAGAAAAAAGTCTCCTTTAAGAGCATTGGGCGGAAGTGACGTTTGACATCGCTTCCGCCCTTCAATGCCATGGAGCCAAGTGGGGGCCATCTTACATTCAGTTGGCATCCAGGCAGTGAGGGGAGCGGGCTGGATCGTCTCCGCTGCTACCGACGGATCCGGTAAGCGGCGGAGAGGACCAGAAAATGGCAGCAGGGGGGTTTCTCTCCCAACCCCGATAAAAGTGATCTTGCGGCGAATCCACCGCAGAGACCACTTTTACCTAAGAAGCCGACCGCCCACCATTTCAGAAAATACCAGGGTTATGGTAGCTATCTGCTACCATAACAACGGTATTCCACGTCAAAATACCAACGTACAACGACAGCGGGCAGTCAGTAAGTGGTTAAGAAATAACGCACTTACTGACCTCTGTAGCTGTAGGCACTGTGGAGCAATTTATCCTGAAAGTTCACAGCAGAAGCACTGAAGTTAACATTTCAGCAGCTCAGCTCACTGTTTTATTTAATAAGTCCACTTTTTGGAAAAAAAATAATGAATGCACATTTTTTTGCAGGTAAAAAAATGTGCGTTTATTATTTGTTTTTTTTGGAGCCTGTAAAGCATTGTGCAGATCGCTGGTGCCATGCAGGTCTCCAGCAGATCTGTCAGTATATCTGCTTGCCCATAAATCTCATACAAGTAAGCAGATACAATCTGACAGGAAGCATGAATGAACTACCACAGTGCTCCACAGCGCCGTGGCAGTTCATTGAAAAGTACAAACCGACAGCCGCAAAGGCTGCTGGACCTTGTCGTTTTCCTCCATGCACAGTGCCCTGTCAATTAGTAACATGGCCGGGCGGGTGGGCGGAGCCCCGCTTGGCCACATTTTTTTTAAAAATTGTGACTGCTAGCAGGGAGGGAGAAGAACCCCACTAGCTGTCACAACAGGTATCAAGGAGGTGTGGGGGGGCGGTCCGTTCAAAATATGTTACATGTTACACCCTGAATGTTTGTAACATGTAAGATGTTATGAAAAATTAACTTATCCTTTACAGCAGAACTACACTGCATCTGAGCACCACAAACCAAAACACAATTTAATTGATTTTTAATATTCAAAGCAATCTCATCCATCCATTTAATTTCTGGCTGTGACCATTTTGAGTAAGGGCAGGTGATTCATGTAGCATTTACTTCCTAGAATGCATCTGCCTTTTGCTCCGGCATGCAGGCAGGAGGGTTTACTTAGCTGAGAAAACCCCTCTCCTGAAGACTCCAGGGATGTGTGACATAATTTGCCTAGGCCTGGTAACTGAAAAAATGTATAAAAAAACAAGGTTAAAACAAGTAAATATATTATACCTTCCTATCTATTTACTACCTATTTACCCCGGTGCTGGAATGATCGGGCTCAGTTAAGTAAAAGGGGGCTCTGGGGGGCTGCTGCACATAGAATGCATTAACCACTTCAGCCCCGGAAGGATTTGCCCCTTTAGGACCAGAGCACTTTTTGCGATTCGGCACTGTGTCGCTTTAACTGACAATTGCGCAGTCGTGCAACGGTGTACCCAAACAAAATTTGCGTCCTTTTTCACACAAATATAGCTTTCTTTTGGTGGTATTTGATCACCTCTGCGTCACTTCTGATCACCGCTATAAACAAAAAAGAGCAACAATTTTGCAAAAAAAAAATATATATATATATTTCTTACTTTTTGCTAAAATACATATCCAAAAAAAAATATAAAAAAAATTATTTTTTCATCAGTTTTGGCCGATTTATATTCTTCCTCATAATTTTGGTTAAAAAAAATCGCAATCAGCATATATTGACTGGTTTGCGCAAAAGTTGCCGTATGGGGTTTTTGTCTTTTTTTTTATTTTTAACTAGTAATGGCGGCTATCTGTGATTTTTAGCGGTACTGCAACATTGCAGCGGACATGTCGGATCATTTTGATAATTGTTTGCGACCATTGGCATTTATACAGCGATCAGTGTTATGAAAATGCACTAATTACTGTGTAAATGTCACTGGCAGGGAAGAGGTTAACACTAGGGGGTGATTAAAGGGTTAACTGTGTTCTCTGTGTGTGTTACTTACTGTATGGGGGCTGGGCTGATTGGGGGGAGGAGAGTGATCATGGCTTCCATACACAGGGAGCCTGTGATCACATTCCTTCCCCCTGTCAGAGTAGATATCCATGTGTTTACATACACGGACCTCCATTCTGTCATTGCAGGGGAGTGAGTCTGCCCTACCCGCTCCCTGACTCCCCACAGTGAGCAGTGAGCACGCAAGTGTGCCTCCGGCGGGGCGCACACGCTCACGATCCGCGATCTCGCAGCCGCTGTCAGATGACGGCGTTTTGCAATATCGAACCACTTTTCCGCCGTCATACAGTGGTGGGCGGTCAGCAAGTGGTTAAGGTGAAAAACCTTGAGGCTTTACAACTCCTTTAAGCTGGCCATAGATGGATCGAAATTAGGCCAGTTCAGCAGGGACTGGACGGATTTTGATCCATCTATGCCCATTCTTGTTTAGAAGAGTTGATTGATGATCGTCTCCTCTAGCACAAGACTGTTGATAAATTTTCATTTGATCAGCATTAAGAATGGGCTCTGGCGTGTTCGCAACTGCACGTGCCCGAGCCCACCAGGAAGTTCACACTGCGCAGCGCTAATCACGGGCAGTGAAACATTTCCCGATGCACGGCTGCAGCGATCGGGAAATGCCTCTCTGCCTGTGATTAGCGCTGCGCAGTGTAAACTTCCTGGTGGGCTCGGGCACGTGCAGCTGCGAACACGCCCAAGCCCATCCTTAATCAGCACCTGCAGACAATTTGCTGCAGCACTAATCAGTGAACTCTGACAGCTGAGGAATTCTGTTACAATCTTATAATGCAGGGATATGCAATTAGCGGACCTCCAGCTGTTGCAAAACTACAAGTCCCATAATGCCTCTGGGTGTCATGCTTGTGGCTGTCGGAGTCTTGCTATGCCTCATGGGACTTGTAGTTTTGCAACAGCTGGAGGTCCGCTAATTGCATATCCCTGCTATAATGCAATGGGGAAGATTCCTCCATCCCCCGCTCTTGTGTGGATGGGGAAATTCTTTTTTTGAGGTTTTTTTTTTTGATCAGGCTGCTGGATGATTGAAAAAAACAATCCTGCTTTAAAGAAGAAAGGTCATCTGCCTGACCTCATGTGCAGAACACACAAAAGTGGGGAATTCGATAAGGCATTTGTGACACATTTCTGATGGTGTGGAATCTAGTCGGAAGCCTTGCAGCAAATTCATGATCACATTTTCCTTGTACTGACACGTGCAACAAATTCAAGTGGTTCTTGTTTGCAACAATATTAATGTATGGAGCTGTTGTTTTATAAGGAAATATTGATCTGGGCTGTGTATGGCCCTAATCAGCCACATGCATGAGCCCTTAGGATAGTGTAAATTATTGTAAAAATATTTAACCATAAAAAGTCAGAATATCTTTATAAATTGTGAAAGCTGCCTACCAAATACAGTAGGGGACAATGTTGCCAACTGTCAGTATTTTTACTGGCAGCCAGTAAAAAAATGGGCATTTTTCTCCTGCCAGTAAATGCCAGTGAAAAGGTTGCCACTGTAAAAAATATGGCTGTGACACTTGGCTTGGAACTGCACATGCGCAGTTCTGGTCCGGAGCTGGCCGAGACCATCCGAGTGCCTGCTACAGTGTGTTCAGGTGGCACCGGCGTGGGACAGGTCTGGTGGAGGCGGTTTCTGAATGTGCCGTGTGATGTCATGGTGCAAGAGAGCACAGCGGAGTGACCGGTGTCTCGTCTGCGGTATGGGAGCAAGGCAAGCCAGGAGTGGGACTGTCAGTGCTATTTGGACTGAAGGGGCTTGCTGGCATGGAGAGAGACTGCCACTGTGACTCAGGAGGGGACGTGCCGTGTCGATGAGGTGTCATCATCATCTGTGCTGCTGCACACTGCTGTCAGTGTCACTGTGAGAGTCAATTTCATGTGTGTGCCGCCCATTCTAATTTCTTGGCCTCCTGAGCTGAGTCCTGTCCCTGAAATACTTACTATAGCAAAAATAAAATAAGAAATATGTTTTTTGCCTGAAAGCGGAGTTCCACCCAAAAGTGAAAGTTCCGCTTTAAGGGAAGGTGACCCCCCTACATACCACAATTGGCATGTAATTTCTTTTGGGGGGAGGGACCGGGGACCCCCGTTTTTACAGGGTCCCAGATCCACTTCCTCTCCTGGTGCCGCGGAACTGAAAGGAAGTTTACCTTCCCCCCCCCCTCTCAGCGATCTTTTGGGACACGTCACATGCGCAGTGCTCGTCTGGCTTTGAAGCCACACTTGTGATGCCAGCATTCGCCGAAGGGAGAGGGAGAAGAGCGACGCTGCGGGCGGCCACATGGCTGGAGCCTGGGACAGGTCAGTGTCCAATTATTAAAAGTCAGCCGCTATACTTTTTGTAGCTGCTGACTTTTAATAGGGTGGAACTCCGCTTTAATATCTATCTTAAATCACATTACCAAA
>BLSH010542214.1:694684-705041 GCA_018402905.1 Glandirana rugosa
CTTATGTGTAGGTGTCCTGAGAGGTGACCTCCATTGGACTTACGACGTGCATAGAATACACATTCATGGACCTAGTCGTCGGACTCTAACTCTCCGTCCACAGGGACCCCTAAGAAGACCGAGTCCTGAGAGACTTCGTCTTCACAGACGTTTTCTTAGCCGGTCTAGGGAACATCGATGAGGAGAGGGAGTAGTTGGGTAAGAGCGAGGTCTTAGCCTCCCAATCCCCTTTGTCTACTCCCCAGTAGATGGTATGGTCTGTCGGCGTCGGCGAGTCTATGGGGCCGACTAAGACAGTGCATGCACTAGCAGCCATGGCTTCCAAGAAGCAAAGGGGGGAGCGAAGCTGCCTGTAATAAGGCTAGAGGCACAGGTGTGTTACCACAGCCCTTGCTGAGGCTAGTCAGATAACTGTTGCTATTGCTTCCCCTAAGAGGCCAGAATCAGCCGGGGTATCTGAGCGGCTGCGGCTGTCTGGTATGGTAGATGACCCCTCATCTGTTTCCCCTAACCCTCCGATTCTGGAGCGAGAATGGGTTGATGAGGGAGAGGAGTAGCTACAAGGGATCTGGCCGATTCTTTTGCAGACACTTCTGCTTCAGAGAGTCCTGAGCCAGAAGAATCCCCAGGGACACCTGCCTCTCAATCTCAGGCTGCTGATCCAGGTACTTACACATAAGATACGTGCAGCATTCAGGTTACCTCCAGTGGAGAGTCCTGTGGATGTGTATTCCTCCCTTGGGTCATTAAAATACCACAAGGTGTGCAGGGATTTGCTTTGCACCCTCTCCTTAAGAGGGTGATATATGCTGACGGGGTGCGCCCTGGACAGATTGTTTGTTCCTTCTATTCTATCCTATGCAGGAAAGCTTTTCGGAACGAGGGGGGGTACCAGCTGTCCATGCAGCAGTCACATCCCTAAGTAAATCCCTGGCCTGCCCTGTTGATAATGCCCAGGTGTTAAGGACCCTTCAGATAAAAAGCTGGAGTCCTTATTAAAGGCTTCTTTTTCCTTGGCTGGGCATCGGAGCTTATCTATTTATTTTTTTATTATTTTTACTGTTCTGAAGCAGCATAGAGGCTGCATTGGATGCATATGTGCTTTGCTCATCCTGCTTGAGCCCGGTTGCAGTTGAACAGGGACATGCTTGCAAACTGGATTAAATGCATGGTTGCTAAAAAAGCACGTCTGCCTAAATGAATGTTTGCAGGAGCACATGTTTGCCTAAACGCTTGTTTGCTTTAACACGTTTGTTAAACATGGTTGTTAAAACACATGTGGGCTAAAACACAGGGTTGCAAAGTGACTTGTGTCGCATAGAGACGTGTCGCATGGAGACTTGTGTCGCATGGAGACTTGTGTCGCATGGGCCTGTGTCGCATTGAGACTTGTGTCTGCATGGCCGCCTCTCTGCATAGGTGTCTGCATAGGTCGTATGATGCATAGCACACATGATGCAGAGACACCTGATGCCTATGAATGCATGTTATGCATAAACAGATGCATGCTTACTTACATAGGCACGTTTTGCATAAACATATGCCTGCTTGCTTACTGCTTGAACCTATTGCGGTCCAAAGGCAAAATGGGGAGGTAAGGCCTATTCTAGATCTCAAGGTCCTAAACCAATTTCTTGCAGTAGGGCCGTTCCACATTGAATCAATCTGCTCAATGATTGCCTCGCTCCAGGAAGGAAATTTTTTGGCATCAATAGACATCAAGGATGCATATTTGCCTGCACCAAATTTGCTACCTCATCAGAGGTTTTTTGCATTTTTCGATAGAAGAACGACGCTACCAGTTCTGGCTCTGCCATTCAGGATCGCAATAACTCCCTGAATTTTCATAAAGATTCTGACTCCAGTGATGGGCATTCTAGGGTCACGGGGGGTCCTAATAATGGGATGCCTGGACAACCTCTTGCTCAGAGATCAGCCTCGGTGCAGACTCGGGCAGAATGTGACCCTAACAATCCTGGGAAGCAGGGGTTGAGTCATGTATGTAGGGTATTCCTTACTAGAAACAGCTCAGTCTCTTTAATATCTAGGTCTATAGCTAGATACAGTCCAGGGAAGGATACTCTCACCACTGAGAGGGTCAGCGACCTCAAGGCTCTGGTAAGCCAGTTGAGGGCGATGAGACACTCTTCAGTTCTCCTCTGTGTGAGGCTGCTAGTGAAGATGGTAGCCTCTTTCGAGGCAGTTCCTTATGCACAGTGTCACTCCAGGGCACCTTAGCGCAACATCCTGGCGGAGTGGAACATACAATTGCAGACTTTGGATTCCTGCATATCCTTATCTCCCAGGGCTCGATGGAATCTCACCTGGTGGTTAGTAAACCAGAATCTGTCTCAGGGCAGATCTTTTATTCCAGTATCTTGGAAGATTGTGATCACAGATGCCAGTCTTGTAGGCTGGGGCATGGCCATGGGGGTTCCACAGTCCAGGTGAGATGGTCCTTGGTGGAGCAGAGATTGCCCATATATACCTCCTAGAGCTGCGAGCTATTCGGCTAGCTCTGAGAGATTGGACATCCAGGTTGCAGGGCTACCTGATAAGGGTAGGCCGACAAGACCATGACAGTGGCAAGTTTGCAAGAATCTCTGTAGTTCACATTCCAGGCATGGGAAAATTGGAAGGCAGACTTCTCAGCCGCCAACACATACACCTGGGAGAGTGGTCACTGCAGCCCGAAGTGTTTCGGGAAATTTGCCTGCGCTGGGGGACGCCAAAGGTTGTTCTACTGGCATCCCCATTCAACAACAAAGTCTAGCTGTTTGTGTCCCGAGCAGGGGATTCTTGGGCTATAGGAGTAGAGGCTCTGGTGATTCCATGAGCCCAGTTGTCCTTGATTTATGCCTTTCCCCCAATCTCTCTGCTACAGCATCCCTTGCGCAAAATTCGGGAGAAGGCGGCGACAGTCATTCTGGTGGCGCCAGATTGGGCCAGGAGGCCTTGCTACCCAGAGATAATGAGGTTAATGGCGGACGGGCCTTGGCAGCTTCCATTCTGATCTGATCCGCTCTCTGGGGTCCTATATTCCACCCGAATTTATGTGCACTAAGCTGTCGGCATGGCGACTGAAGCCACGGTATTGAGAGATCCTGGGGTTTTTGGGCCCTGTGTTATCTACAATGGTAAACGCTAAAAAGCTAGTCACCAGGAAGATTTATCACAGGGTCTGGAAGGCTCACATTGCGGGTATGAGGCTAGGAAATGGCAACCCCGCAAGTATGTGATTGGTAAAATGCAAGCCTTTCTTCAAGCAGGAGTAGACTTGAAGCTGGTTTTGACTACAATCAAAAGACAGGTTTCTGCCTTGTCCATATGTTTTCGAAAACCTTTGACTTCTGGCTCCTTGATCAGGACCTTTCTTCAAGGGGTAACTCATCTGTTACCACCTGTTAGATTTCCTCCTGGTCCATGGGATTGAATCTGGTTTTGTCAAAGGACAAGTTTCTGCCTTGTCCATATATCTCTAGAGGCCTTGGCTTCTCACTCCTTGATCAGGACTTGTCTACAAGGGGTAACTCAGCTGCTACCTCCAGTTAAATTGCCTCCCTGTCCAGGGGTTTTGAATTTGGTTCTGTCAGTGCTGCAGAAGCAGCCTTTTGAACCTATTAGGGAGATTCCCTTGGTCTTTTTGACTAGGAAACTAGTCTTTCTCTTTGCCATCACCCCAGCCAGAGGGTTTTCGAAGTTGGCAGCTCTTTCTTGTAAAGAGCCAGACTTGAGATTGCACCAGGATAAGGTGGTGTTGCGGCCTCTTCCATCCTTCCTATCGAAGGTAGTGTCGGCCTTTCATCTCAATGAAGATATTATGTTTCCTTCTTTTTATTCTCAGCCCTCCTCACCGGAGGAGAGACCACTGCACTCTCTACATGTGGTGCATGCTGTTAAGATCTCTCTGAAGAGATCTGCAGACATAAGTATGACTGATGCCTTTTTTTGTTCCCTGAAGGCCCTAGGAAAGGTCAGGCGGCATCCAAGGCAGCTGTTCTCACTGTGGATTAGCTAGCTGATTACTCAAATTTATGGTTAAAGGGGGAGAGCTCCCCATTCAGGCTGAGAGCTCTTTCCACCAGGAGATAGGGACCTCCTGGGCTTCTGCCACCAGACGTTGGTGGCACAGATTGTGAGGCCGCTATATGGTCCTCAGTACATACATTCACAAGATTCTATCACGTGGATGTTAGAACGGCGGAGGATTCAGTTTTTTGGCCACAGCATAGTAAGGGCTGCAGTTTAATTGGAATTGTGTTTCCCTCCCCTCAGGCATTGCTCTGGGACATCCCAGTATGTATAGAATATATAGCCTGCTCTGTGTCCTGCGATGTCCGAGAAAGAAAATTGGATTTTCTTATACATACTTACCTGTAAAATGCATTTCTTTCTAAGGACATCACAGGACACAGAGGTCCCTCCCCTCTCTGTCTTTGTGGAGTTCATTGCTTGCTACAAAACTGAAGTGCTCCCAGTGTGGGAGGGGTTATATAGGAGGGGGAACTTCCTGTTTGTTTTTTATTGGTTACCAGTGTCCATTCACCTATAGGTGGCATATAACCCAATATGTATATGAATATATAGCCTGCTCTGGTATACCTGCCATACAGGTAAGTATGTATAAAAAATCCATTTTTTTACTGTCACCTACCGGCAAATTCACATAGTCCTGTTGTGGTCAGTTTTACACAGCATAATGCTTTGGGCAGGCAGCACCACTGCCAAACACAGCTCATTTACAGTGGAAGTCCCACTGTCAAAAACTGTGAGCAGGGTGGCGCTTTATTGCAGAAGAGCAGTGCAAAAAATACCCTTACCTGTCTGCTCACTGTCAGAACTGCGCATGTGCAGTTCAGTTTACATCATCAGAATGGTCCCTGTATGCTAGGATAACTGACTATGCATGCATAAGAGTGACTTCATCTCTCTCTGTCTAATGAAGATGGCTGAAGACCGGCACCCAGCAGAAGATGCTTGCAAGGAACAAAGACTGTTGAAGGAAAGGGAAGTTTAGCTCTGCTTTAAGTGAATGGGAATGCAAAGCAACCACAATGTAGCTACATCCAATGCCACTTCCAGGAAGTGGCCTGTCCATCGTAGATTGCTATAAAATAGCCACCAATGTGAACCAGGCCTCGATGTCTTAATTTCACAGGATACTTCCTGGTTTTCTGACTGCACTGATGTTATATAGCCAATTCAGAAACAAGCATTGCTCATCAGAGGAATTCTCTTGGAAAAAACGTATATACAAAAGTATAAAAGCCAGTCTGCAGAATCCTATGATAATCATTTGCTGTGAGTATAATAAAATCTGTGCTGAATTACACACTGCAATGAACCATCCCTATCCATAGGAAAAAATGTATTTTCTGTAATCCTCTTTGTAGCAGATTATCTGACCCTCCCAATCAGCTGCCTGACCTGCAAAACATGAATGGACGGCGCACACCTCACTAATATTCTTAACAACTATGTAGCCATGGAAACAGAAAAACTCGCTGCTTCCATTGCAATAATTACCGCTCAGACTCTGCATGAAATGTAGGCACGTTCCAAACATGTGCGCTTATAAAGTGCATCGCTGCTGTGTGCAGTCCTGTGTTTTCAGACATTTGTGTCATCTGAATCAGCAAAAAGGGATTCCACTCTATGACAATGAGTATGTCCAACGCATAACAGTGTTACCCAACGTTGGCTGATCAATACAAATGAATGACTTGTGTGTGCCAATACTGTGCCTTTGCCCAAAATTAAGCATAATTCACTCACAGGGAACAAATTCAATTATTTCCGCCTTCCCAGAAACGTTATGCCATAGTATTTTATTATGTATTACTGTACTTATATAGTGCCAACAATTTGTGCAGCACTTTACAGTACATATATTTTTTTGTGTTTTGACATCAGTCCCTGCCTTCAAGGAGCTTACACTCTAAGATCCGGACCTGGTATTTGTTCATACACATACTAGACATAATGGTGGAGATCAGTGGCGGCTGGTGGCGAGCGGCACCTCCCCCCCTCTGTTTGCCGGTTGGTCCGGCTCTTGCCCCATCTAGGTGGGTATCAGGCAGTGTGCAGTGGCTCTGTCTCCTCTCCTCCACGGCGGTGTAGCAGCTTCCAGTGTGCGGCTCCTCCCCTCCTCCTAGACATTCAATAGGATCTCCTGTCCTTTCAGCCAATCGAGTGACAGGTGTCAAAACCCGCTTCCTGATTGGCCCAGGAGGACGACCAGTGTTACAACAGCGAATTCATTCAACACACCTGGGTGGGCTGAGAGCGCACTCTCTGTGCCCCGAGCCCACCCTATTTTGAAGCCTATTAGAGCCTCTGGCTTCAAAAAACACCCGCCCCTTATTGGAATTCATGTGCCCGGCGTCCAGAAAAGGGCCAGGCACATGTATAGGGGAAGTGGCGATGGACAGGGTGGGCGGCGTCCGTGCGCCCGTAATGGACAGGCCACCCCTGCAGGAGGGGTCCTCTTGTACCTTTTGTGCAACAACCCTGATAGTGCCAACAGCCAATGTGAAGACGCAGAGTAGCACAATTGCCGATATTGCAGGTAACATCTGATCAGAAGGCAGGAGAGTAGCCAGGACATAAACCAAAGGCTGTCAGGAGCTGGGCAACAAGGCACTAATCAGAAGGCAAAGACAGCATCAGGACCCAGGCTGGAGTCAACAACAGTGGAGCAGGGAGGTACAGGAGAATAGGGCAAAGGCAGTCAGGATAAGTGTTACCCTGAGTTACAAACCTCCCTCCCCTTCCCAGGCTACCACCGACTCTAGGAGCCGGTTCCCATAGTCATCAGCCACCAGCACAGTCTATGTCAAGCTCCAAAGGAGGAAAAGGAACTGGTCACCATATACAAGCCTCAGGATGAGCGTGATTGTTGTTTTCCAATAACATGCTCATCCATCAGGGTATGCAAGCCCTCTAACACTATTTAATCAGTCAGGAGCTTACTCCTAACCCAGCCTTATGAGTAAGTTCTTGAGCAAGTGAAACATGTTGGAGAGTTTGCATACCCTGATGAATTAGTATGTGTGATGGAAGACGCAATAATGTTGTTCCCAAGTCTTTTTTATGGTGAGCGGTTCCTTTTCCTTCTTTGGAGTTTGGCATAGACTGAGCTGATAGGGCAATCGCAGTGTCAGGATACAGCCCAAGATCAGTTAACAGGAGAGCAGCATGATACAAAATCAGAAAACATAGAACAGAGTCCAAAACACAGGTTACAACAGGCAGGCAAGAATCCAGACACAGGTCAAAGGCAAGCCGGGTCATACAAGGGAACAGAAGGCAGAAGTAGCAGGTCAGGTTGCAGGTATACTGGGAACAAAGCTGAAAACCACTCAGCAATCTATTCATGTAAAAGTCCAGCTTACATAGGCCGTTTGGCATCAATTCCAGTGTAGAGCCTAGGTGCGGGCCCATGCGTACACTGCTTAGCTGCATGCCTGCTACATCACATTTGGTATTGATTTTATGCACAGAAACATGTGCATTGCAAGTACAGGGAGAATGTGCAACTGCATGCAGGTAATGTCATGGTTGGGATTTGAACCGATGACCCTAGTACTGCAAGGCAAAAGTGCATTGTTTTGTATGAAACAATAAAGATATTGAAGCACATCTACAAAAATGTAGAAAAATACCAATTGATGAAATTATGTATTTCATAAAAAATGATTCAATGTATTTTTAGGGACCATTAGTGTAAGTATCTGTTATCAGCTACATGTGGTTTCCTGCACAGCAGCACTCAGGGTCCATTCACACCAGCTACCGGATTACAGCGTAGTGACTGATGTGTGGTGTAATCAGTGCAGTGATCCTGGTGCATCACTTTTTTTTAGTGAACTTTATTGAAATTGTCACATTGGGGTTGAATTACTAAAACTAGAGAGTGCAAAATCTGGTGCAGCTGCGCATGGTAACCATGAGCTTCTAACTTCAGCTTGTTCAATTTAGCTTTGACAAAAAGTCTGGAAGCTGATTGGTTTCTATGAAAAGCTGCACCAGATTTTGCACTCTCCAATTTTAGTAAATCAACCCTATAGTGACACTTTGTTATGTTCTGTTGGTGTGTACAATTGGCCACCACGGTGAAAGGCGGTGGATTGCCTTGCACTGCACTACACTGGAAAAAAAGTACTTTTTTAACAAACACCTCCTCCTAAACACCAACGCAAAGTAGTGGTGTGAACCTGGCACATAGGAGACAAGGCATTTGCCTTGTCTTGCGGTGGGACTCTGCTGGAATAGCTGTCCAATGCAGTCCCACCACATCTGGTGTGAATGTACCCTCAGACTGTGAGAAGGCGGTGCAGTACTCTGAGCCAATCAGCATCTTCCGCATTCACACAGGATGACAGGGAACATGCCTATAGAGAGAGAGCAGAGTGAGTAGAGGAGTAGAGGAGTGACTTCATTATTTTTCTGCTGACCTTTACTGTCCAATGGGGGGGGGGGGGGGGGTTTGGTTTCACCTGTACACCCATGAGAGCTAATGATGCTACCTGGATGAGAGGTAAAATGTTTTCAGCATTACAGAATGAGTCCAGCTGAATGTGGCTACGAGCTATACAGTAATATGACATAAATGTGAACCTTCAAAGACAATGCAGAGCCTTGTAATGCCATAAATATGCATAACTAGCAGCATTGCAATTCACCTGAAAGCGTTCCTAAGGTGCGGCTTACCTAAAATATGCAAAGAAGTCAAAGTGTTCCTTCTGCAGAACCCTCTCCTACCTATTTCAGTTATGAAGCATGATCTTCACAGGGTTAGGGTTACAACGGAATTCAGAATTTCACTGCTAACAATGACAGTCAGGTATTAGGAGAATGTGCAGTATTTGTGAAGCAACCTTTCACTTTTCAACTGACACCTGGAATCTGATCCATAGCTTTTAACATCACAAATTCCCCCTTTACAGGGTTCCATCATATGTTTTAATGAACAATCCCTCTATGCACTATTTGCACCGACACTGACTATATAACCAAACTTTTCATTCCAGGAAAAAAATCACCTTTCCTTTGAAAATAGGACTTTTTGTTTACAGGATCCCCAAGTGGAACTATTTTTAAAAATGCTGAGGGTGTATTCTCATCAGCATGTAACACTTGGTGGTCAAAAGATGAAAAAAAAAAAAACCTGATGATCCAATGTGATCTTTCTATAACCGGCTCTCGGGTGTGTTGTTGGCTAGTATGAAGGGGCAAGTGTAGACATAATATATTGAGGGTATATCAGACATTGGACTGTATATTAGCCATGCTCCTACTGCAAGCCAATGACACAGAAGAATAAGGGAAAATTTGTGCAGCGCTAGTGGAAAAAATCATACAAATCAATAAGGTGCATGTTAATGACCCGTGATATAATAAGTGATCACACTATGAGTATGAAAACAACTGTCAATGTTAATCAAACTAAATTGAGTCCATAAAAAACATTCAATGTGACAATCTTCACAGAGGAACAGAGGGTGACTTAGTGTTGAATCAAATCCATGGGTCCCTTAAAGGACCTATAAGTGAATGTGCTTACCAGATGCTGGTAAACCAGCGGAAGATCCACAAACCAGGAGACAGGAAGCTGATTCTGGTGTCCCAGAGGGAGGCTCTCCGACTGGTGGGGCATCACTACTGGATGCTGGAAAAGTCCAGATGCTGGTATGACACCGGCGGAAGATCCACAACCAGAGGGCAGGAAGTTGATCTGGATATCCCAGGAGGACTCTCCAACTGGTGTGGAATCTCTCATGGGTGCTGGAATGGTCCTGAGTAGAGTTGAGCGAACACCTGGAAGTTCGGGTTCTGCTGGTCCGTCCGAACTTCGGGACAAAGTCCGGGTCCGGGTCCGGACGGAACCCGAACGATCGCACGGACAACGAACCCCATTGAAATCAATGGGGACCCGAACTTTTAGGCACAAAAATGGCTGTAGGAAAGTCCTTGAAAGCCCCAGAGGGCTGCAAAAGGAAGTAAAATGGGGGTAAGGGTAGGGCAAGTGCCCTACAAAAAATGGGGACAGGGAAATAACTGTAAATATTTTTAAAAAAATAAAAACATAAAAAAAGCAAAAATGGAGGTGAATGTGGATCATCTTCAAACTGTGTCTGAAAAGTATTAATTAACGGTAGAAGCCATATAACTGTTCTAAAATCATCTTCAAACTAGGGCAAGTGCCCTACAAATAAATGGGGATAGGGAAAATAAATTAAAATCAAGTAAAATAACGGGAAGGGGGGTGGATGTGGAGTAGGAGCCTAGAGGTTGACTAGGCCGTGACCGTGGCAGTGTAGGTGGAAGTGGCGGTGGTAGAGGAGTAGGAGGAGGT